>RJWH01003332.1:0-161973 GCA_004363575.1 Solenodon paradoxus | reverse complement strand
GAGAGAGAATGAGAGAGAGAGTAGAGAGAGAGGGAGAGAGAGAGAGAGGGAGAGAGAGAGGAAAGAAAGGAAGGAGGGAGGGAGGGAGGAAGGGAATGAAGACAGGAGGGAGAAATAGAAGATGTTTGCCTTTCCTGATCTGTTCTGCCTTCCTGATTCTATTCCTAAGGGAAGGACATTTTGTTTTCAAAATTGCTTGATGCAGGCATGCACTGGTAGTCATAGCAGTATAGTACACCTGGGAGCAATGCCACATATATCTCAAGGTCCTGGGTTCAAGACCCAGGGCTGGGGGGAAACAACCAGTGTGAACAACTAAATAAAAATAAATTAAGCTCTTCCTCCTCCTGTCTCTTCTTATCTGCTTGCCTGCTCACCATCATTCCTTCTCTACCTTTCCTTTACAAAATGAATAAATACATTCATTGTATTGATACATTGAAGTGATACATTAAAAGTTACGTTTGTTCAAAATTAGGCAATGGTAGAAATTAGGCAAGGTTTTCCTAGGAAACCAGGAAAAGAAAGACAGATATAACATCCAGAATAAACTTACTTAATGCCATTCATTCTACTTTGAATTATCCTAATCAAAAATTAATTTGTATTGACAAATATCTCTAAAATGTAAATGACACAAAGGAATTCAGAGATTTTCAATAATTTTTATATTTTTAACTTCCAGTCACTTTTTTTGCTTTTCCTGCAAATTTTTCAAAAATGAGTTACACTCAGGAAAGGGAGCTTTTATATAACTGGCATCTGGAGATGAATTAGGTAAGAAACTGGAAATTACGGAAAAATTTTCAGCACATCGAAGTTCAGAAGCATAATGTAGGTAGAAAGGTAAACTGGTATATTTAAGGATCGAGAACATTAGATATAATGATTAGAATCATGATAAGACTCCTTACTCAAGGAGGATTTGATGTAGATTGGGAGTCTTGGATAGAACCTTAGGAATTCAACAAAACATTTCTTTTGTTTCTGTTCACTATTATCAGGATAGAGACTCATTTTGCTAGTCTGATGGTATACTTTCATTTTTATTCAACCGAATTTGCAATTTAGCATGGGAATCTATTTTCTCTTTCTTCAGCATTTGTTATTTTCCATACTCTAAAGATAAGATTCTGAGCTTTAAAATGACAATCTATTTGTAAACCCAAAGACTAGTCTATTCTTTTTACATTCCTTTAGTGTAAAAGAATATTAAATTGAATTTAAATTCATTTTTTTCCAAATTTAAGAGCCAGGGATTCTGAAGATGGGTCAGTACCTCACTTCTGAGGAGTTAGTTAGCTAAACCAAATAGCATGACATTCACAATATTAATTATATGATTTTATGACAAAAATAATAGTTCACAATATCACTGATATTCCAGTATCAGCCAACATGCTTCAAATGTTAATTTTAAATATAAAACAAATTAAATATAATGATCCAATTTTTTCATTATATTTATTTTATTTAGCTGGTAATCTTGGTTGTTCCCACCAGCCCTGGAATGTATGTGGACTGCACCCAACCACTACTTCACCAGGAAATACCCAAAAAGGTTATTTAAATTGAGTATTTTTCATAGGTATAGATGAAGAAAATAGGAATAAATTATTCTTGAATTAGGATTAGATCTTTTGGGGATTGACTGGGTAAATATGACTATAATTAATTTATAAAAATATAGTCATAACCATCAATGGTACAACATTGGTGTTATCTCATTCTCACCTGAGCAGTTCTTACTTAATGAATTATATTTTCATTCATGCAGTGTTATTACAGTCATTTTATTTCTAGGTAAGGTGGTATACATTTTAAATTATTGGACATAGATAACTTCTATGAAAACTACAGGAAGGCTTATTTTCAAGGTATTTGCCTTTCAAATTCCACAATGAAAGATAAATGATAACTTTTCATTAAAAATACAAAACTATCAGCAATAGGCCTTTATTTTCTTTTAAATTATTAAATTCTAATGACAGATATATAGTTTATCTGGACATGCATGATTATTAAGTCATGCTTGAATTTCAAAGAGATAAATGATTCAAGAGAGGTCTTTGTGGTCAGCTTATGTCCTCTCATGTTCTGTTTTGATTTACGTTGTCCGCAAGAGATGTTTATATGTTTAAAAAGAAAACTAGTGCTGTTTGAATGCTTCGGGTAACAGAACTTACATCAGCTTAAATTCTTTGGTGCTCAGTGATTTGATATTCCGTATTTTCATTGTACAGAGTGTGAATTTATTCAATTTGTAAGGTGTTGTAATAGAACAAAGGTAATTGTGAAGGATGTGTCAGCCTCTGTTAAATTATTACTGCTTTAATGTACCTTTTGAAAACTATTTCTTGCCATAATTGTGGTGAAAGAAATCATATTTTTTATAAATATCTTTTCAGAGGTAAAACATATCCAAAGTACATATTGCTATACAATGATATGCAAATAATAAATTAAAATATGCAAAATACATTTCAACCTTGCCTTATGTGTAATCAAAGGGAGTAGGCATAGCTATAGATTAGTCTCACTGGAAATAGAAGACAGGAGTGAAAAAGTATATATGCATACTTATTTCTACATGTTTAAAGATATAGTCAACTGCAGAAGCTTTATGGAGAAATAAAATTTAGTTTCAGTCCTTAAAGATGTATGGAAAACACCTAATTAAGGAACTTCAATACAAACCACTAACTAAAAATATTCAATTTCAAACACGCTTTTCTTAAAGCACTCACCTTCAAATATTCTACCACATATAATTGAAACACACACATACATTTTTTTCTCTACATTGATTCTCTATTTGAAACTTGCATTGGTGGCTGTAACATTTTGTGATTTTTGATTAAACAAAATCATAAACTAAAACCAAATAAAGTAAAATCCAAATTATGTCTATTGTTAGTGGTATATATTTAAGACAGTGAAAATAAAATGATGAGTGTTTACTTATGATACAATAAATATTCTTTCAATTTTCTATCATTTAGGCTTTTATTTTCTAGTCTGATGAACACAACCATAGGAGTCATGAGATTTCAAGGAAAATATTTCATCTGTTCCCTTCCACATTTTTTTTTTTTTTTGTAATTCCTGTGGGATTCAGCTCTTTTCCCTCCCACTTTACTGGAATGCTACAAGTTAGTGATTCTTAATCTGAGCATTTGCTCTGCTAACCCACACTTCCCCTTGGACTCTTCCAAAGTCAACAAAATGGGGAGAAGATCAACCGAGCCATCACTGTCATAGAGGCAAGCCACATTCAGCCATATAGCTTACACAGAGAAAAGAATTTCATTTTGGTCTTCATTTATTCTTTTTCTAGCTCTCTATAGCTGTGTATAAATCACTTCAAGATTCAGTCCTTAAACCTAAAACAACAAAAATTTACCTTACCCCTGAATCAGTAATTTGAGGAGAACTCAGTGGAAACAGGTCATCTCAACACCAAAAGCATCAAATAGGGCAGCTCTGCTGACCCTGGATGGTCAACCAGCAGAATGGCTTACTGATACCTTGGGTAATTTGATGTTGACTGTCAACTGGGAACTCAGCAGGGATGGTGGGCTTCTTTAAGAGATAACACAGAGCATGCACTTGTATTTGCTCATAGTATAATGGCCAAGTTCTAGGATGATGTGATCAAGAGCTTAGAAGTGATAGCATACTAGTCAGGATACTCTAGAGAAACAGGATCAATAGGATAGGTGTGTATTAGAAGGGATTTACTATAAGTAATTGACTCACATTCTTGAGGAGACTTAAGATTTGGCTTTCGCCATCTGGAGACCCAGGAAAATCAGTGTGTAATTCAATCCATTAGAGTCCACAGACCCAAGGGTGGAAGATCATTATCCCAGAGCAAAAGGCAAGGCAGGAAGGTCCGGAAATGCCCTCATGAACACACCCAGAGATGATGAACCATCACAGGAAGTTACCTGTTTCTTACTCCTGTAATCAGAAATTGACAAGTGTAACTTCCACCACATTCTGCTCATGGAGTAGTCCCAGGGCCACTCAGAAATCCCAAAATAAGGCATAGACCCTGACTCTCCATAAGAAACCATACTATGTGTAGCCACTTTTAATCTGCCACAGTTCTCGATGCAGGAAAGGGATAAAGTAAGTGTTCTTGATCAACTACCTGGCAAGATCATCATTATTGATTCTGATATTCTGATACTATAGATAGATCATAATCAATGTGCTTTAGCTTTTCTTTAGAAATGGTAATACTGGGGTATAAATAATTAATTTCCTTAATTTCTTCCAATTAAACCCTATCACAAGGGCTTTGACATGCAGAGAAAAATAGAGCTGACCTCAAGAAGCTGACAATACAGCAGAACAATTTCTGAAAATAACCATAATGTAAGCCAGAAAGAAATAGGCACTAAATTTAGCTGCATTGCATGAGCAGGGGTGTTATACATTTGTGTTTTCAAATGAAACGCATGTCAGAATCCTTTTTTACGGTTTTCATGAGCATGCTGGAGCTCCTCAAACACACATTGAAAACCTTGTCTCCTCACTTGTTTTAAATGTGAAATCCTCATTCATGATGTTGCTTCAACAAACCAATGACTCTTACATTTTCATCTAGAGTCCTGACTCTTCATTTTAGTTCCAGATATTGACTTCTTGTCTTAGTTCCGGGTATCATACTCAAGTGTCTTTGTAATATGTACACATTAAACACATTAAACGCATTAAACACACTTCTAATATTCCCAAGTCAATTTAGGTTGATTGCCCTGAGACCTGATCTCCCTTCAGCCTTCTTTTTGCCATTCCCCTGGGATTCCACAACCAAAATTGGGACTCATCTTTGACAACCCAATCTCCTTCAGTCTCCACAATATAGTTACTTCCCTTCTACATGGGAAATCCCGCAAATGATGCCCCACAGAGGCAAGGATTATGTCACTTTTTATTTATCATTGCCTCCCGGGTGCCTGAAAGAGTGTGGGCATTCAGTAACTTTGCTTGAAAAAATTATCCCTGATTCTCTTTATTTTGGAAACATTTTTGATGAATTCACAAAAGCAAATGGAATTCTGAAGTACATATGGCAAGAGACATGTACGAATACATTTTCTTAAGTTTGAACATTTGTCGAGATGAATCAGAGTACAGTTGGAATTGCAAAGGACAAAAATATACATATTTGTGGAAAGAATAACATCTTATAGATTTGGGGCTAGTTTAAGATTCTTTGGGCACTCAACAGGCTTTTTCCCAAAGAAAGTACTAAATTTAGGAGAGCTCTGAATTCGCATCCCACTAGTAGAGAGAAGGTTTTGCAGCTTGGTCACCAACAGAAATGGCAGAATTGCAAGAAGACTGTTTCTCATATAATATAAACCATGTAGCAAGAATAAGATTTTCTGCTTTCTATATTATCAACACAGCTGGAAGAGCTTTCTCTAAGATAGGTAACACAGAAGAGGACAGACTGATTGAAGGTCATTTCAACTTTAATACTGATGGGTCAGACACTACTATTGCTCGTTTTCCTGTTTATCAAGCTCCAAGCAACCTCAGAAGGTTTTTATCCCTTTTGTCTGGGAATCATTTCTCTAGTTTCCAGATATAATTTCTTTACTTCTAAGTTTCTTAAAAAAAGAGGTAGCTGTGGATTTTCACGTTTCCTTAGCTTCAATCTGGTTTACCATTAGAGAAAGATTTCTGGGTTAGCTGCCCAAGTGGGATTTAAAAATATTATTTCTTTTTTTTACATGGCCATATGATTTTCAGGTTATTGAATTGACACTTCAATATGTGCATTTCACACCACACCAGAGTATAGTGACCATCACCACGATATTAACTCCTTTCCCTTGTTCCTTCCTTCTCCCATTCCTCTGGTAACCTCAGTCTTGTGTCTGAATTTTGTTGTGCTTTGTCAGATCATTTATATTGCCTTTTTCTATGCCACAGATGAGTAAAATCATTTTGTACTTCTCATTTTCTTTCTGGCTTATTTCACTTAATATAATCACTTCCAGTCCATCCAGGCTGTTGATGAAATTGCATTCCAACAAGTTCTAATGATATCTCTAGGTGAGAAATAATTTTCTATTTAATTTTCTGTTTTCTCCAAAAATCTGCCACATGCTTAAGACTGAATTTTGTGATATATATATATATATAAATATATATATATTGTGTGTGTATATATATATATATATATATACTTATACATACATGGATATGTACTCTATCTCCTTATATCTCCAGTACTTGACACAGTTCATGACATAACATGAAGACTGATAAGTGCCTTCTTAACAAAGAAAAGAATATGGTAACCACATGGAATTTAGAAAGGGATAATAAAATGCTACTCTGAAGGAAAAGACAGAGGAAGTTGTTAGAGAAAGCCTCCATAAGAGAGAAGAATCAGGGCACTATGGAGTCAAAAAGCTCACATTAATTATTTTACTACTTCCATTTCTCTCTTCAGCTTAAAAAACAAATCTTATCAGACATATTTTCTGTTTATTTTAGAATAACATTTTTCAAACATTTTGGCCCCAATTTATATTGAGTTATAACATGCATAAAAACACAGACACACAAACACTTACTCACCTACACATTCACACACATATCCATATGCATGCTGAGAAAACATTCATAAATGATACTCTGACCTTCTTAACTGATGTGATGAATAAGAAACTTTAACCTTTATATTCTACCCTATGTCTATTTTGAAAATTGATTTCACAAGTCATTAGTGTGTTGTGAACTGTGTTTGAAAAGATAGGCGACGAGAAGTGTTCCAAATGAATATGTTCAAGGTAGCAGGGAGCTTCTCAGAGCACCTAGAAATAACACATTTCAGCAGTAGTTAACTAGGAATGTGGGTCTTCATTTTCAATCAGTGGCGAAGGAGTAGCTATGAATGTTGAGTCCCAAGGTCTTTAAATGGACTGGGCCTGGGTGTTTATGGAATCTCTGCTTATGACGAAAACACAAATTGCACTTAAAGAATTTCTTGACACATATAATCATTTACATTTCAGATAAATAACTCAGGTAAATGACTTGAAAAGAGACACATTGATTAATGCCCAATATATAAATATCCAACAAAAATTTTAATTTTCTAATTCAAAGTCTCTTTTGTAAACCTAATTCACTTACTGTGATTCAATACTACCTTTTAAGTTATGTCAACTGATTTTCTATAACAAGAAAAAATGCAATACATATACGTATGAATGTTGAACTAAAAGCATGAAGTTAGATATTTCACTTTTTTTAGGTAACATTCTAAATGTAAGAAGAAATGTAAATTCCTTAAATAATTTGTCCTTTCTTATTTAGTGTGAGATTTTTCATTTCTGGCTAATATTAAATTCATAATCTCTAAGATAAAATCTGAAAAACTTTTTAACAAGATACATGGAAACTTAAAGATTTCTTTGAATACTTAAATAAAGGTTGAGGTTTCCCAGATACATATATGAAGTAGTTAATGAAAAATGGAGAACAAATATAATCAGTCAACCTTCAGCAGGCATACCTGGGATAGCACTTCAAGACACGTGCACTGCAGTAGTCTCATCCAAAATAATCCCTGAGACACTATTTACATTTTTAATGAGGTACAAAGGCAGGAGCATATCCAAAAGTCAGAACTGAAAATGTTCCACATTATAGCCTGCTGTGCTTTGAAGTTACAGTCAATTTAGATTTTTTTTACAGAGTGAAAACAATATTTTATAATTCAAAAAAATTGCTACTATGAGAAAAATTACTAAAAAAAAAAGGAAGCTCACAATTGTAATTTATTACATAGCAATAAATGAATGTGTAGTATTCTAAAATTTTCCATAAGGCCACAGTAGCTACTAACTTTAGATATTTGATTTTCTCTCCCTAAGCTCTCATCAGATTTCCACTTTGTACTTTGCTTACTATTTTTGAATATTGACAATGCTAGATAAATAGAGGGTGTTTTTTGAACCAGAAATTAGCAAACATATGTTCTGAAAAATAAATTAACATATAAAGAATTGATAATTTATCATATTTAGAAATATTGCTATGAAGAATATCAACTATGAGAAAAATTATGGAAAGACTTTTTAAATAACACATTTATGAGGATTATCTGTATATTTGAGATGTTTTGTCTGCCTTGCATTACATATATACATAAAAATTTGATCAATGTGCAAAGACAATGTAAAAAATGGCAAAAAAATAGAAAAGCTATGATTCCACTTTTTCACCCATCAGTGTGATATCATATAATCAGATAAATTGACAAGGGCTTAACATCACAACAATTTAGCATCTTCTTAATTAAACTTCTAGTTCAATTGCTGAAATTACTGTAGGATAGTAATTAAGAATATGATCCCTGAGTCCAAATCCTGATTCAAACCAAGATAACTAGTATGCATCAATTTGGGTAATACGTTAATGTCTTGCTGCCTTAGTTTCCCTGAATGCAAATTATGGGCAAACACGTATTGGGGAAAGCTAGTTAATAAAAGGTATAAAAGGGCTAACAATGATTAGCACAAATTTCTTAGTGATGTTAAAGTCTCTTATCTATTATAGCATTAGCACAAAGATGAAATGATCATATGACAATGAATTGACTATATATTTGTGGATGAATAGGCATATAAAGAGTATAATAGGAGGTATGCTTGAAAACTTAGTGAATGTAAAATTATGCTTAGGAAAGTTATAGATAAATTAAGCTAAAATATTTCTATGTTCACAATATGTGATCTTTGTATGATCAAATTAAAAATAATCAATTTTCAAAATAGTATTTAACCTTACAATTGATTATTTTTTTTACTTCAGCAGTAAATATGGTCCAGTAACATTTGTCACATATTTTCCGCTTATGGTTCAGTAATATTACAAGAAAGAATATTTACATAGCAGTGTAGTGCATGTCTTGGAAAAATGCAGTTATATCAGCATTGATTTGGGATATTTAATAGGTGTAATACTTGCAGCAATTTCAGAAACAACCCTAAATGAATAAAAAAAAGTCTTTTATTTTCAATGATCACTTTAAAATAAAAATAATAATTGTAACAGAAATAGGTTGTGATTTTGAAGTCACTATTTCGTAGTGACAAAATGGTGTCGAAATGAAAAAGATGTTTGCCTGAAACGGATATGATTGCTTTTACTATGGCTTATTCTCTCTCTCAAAAACTGGAAAAGAGAGGGTAATAAAACTATGATTAATCCAAATTGCCCAGAAATACAAGACAGAAAGGATAGAAGTCACCAGTAGTTTCAAATAATAACCACATAGAAAGTTTTTCAATAACTGTTCAGCTCATGGGAATGTACTCAGTTAACTACATAGATCTTATTCCTTAACTCTCAGGAGATATAAACAAATAAGAGCAAAATATACAGACAGCATCATCCCTGATGTCACCAAGACTGAGCCTATATTTCTAGTTTTTCATTTAGTTCGGCAGGAAGAGTGTAACTCTCTGCAGGTACTGGTGTAAATATGTCCTCAGTTTTAGAAAAAATATTAAAAATAATAGAGAAGTTCAGTCTAGGAAGCTTTCAAGCAATAATAGTAATAACAAAAATGATAATAGGAGTATATGGTAGTAATAGCAGGAGTGATTTGAAAAAATGCAGATGTAGAAAGGTAGGCATTAAATTTGCAATAATAATGGTTTTGTAATGAAGTAGTGTGGCATTGTGATATTTAAAATTTTTAGAGGATTAGATGTATTAAGAACGTCTATTATGGTAAATTTATCATTTGACAAAATGAGAGGTTTGAAAACTTTTTGAATAATTTTAATTTATATTAGTAAAAATCTTATCAGACAAAATATCCACTGTTTACACATAGAGGAAATTTAAATGTTAACTACAATCTTTTTGCTTTATTGCTACTATTTATTTAAATTTTAAGAAGAATTCTGGTTAAATAATTTTTAAATGAATCAATTGTAAAAATATGTTTGCTTGAAAAAATCTGTTTAATAATATACAATTTTCCTATAATTTAACTAACCTAGGAACAGGTTCATAACAGAAATATATGAGCAGCTCAGTGTCTTCCTTTTTAGGGATTTTTATTTTTGTGTTTTTTTTTTACTTGTAATAGACTATGCCATCTAAGTTTTTAAATATGGAGATAGAATCATGCAATCAAATCTTAAAACATTGCAATCATATCTAATAAACAAATTTTTATTGGTGTTAATTAAGGTACAAAGAGAAAAGATTCCTAACCAAATTATAGTTGTTTTGAAAACATAAACTTTTCACTTTTGAAAAGTAAATCCTGACCTAAATTTTTCAATAAAGGACTTTGTAATCTTTTGTTTAACAAATTAAGAGCAAAATTGAGCGATTACCATTAAAATAAATACATTGACTTGAACTGAGAATTCTTAGTCTGTTGAGTCAGTTCTCTGATATGGACATCACATAATCATGTGATACATTTAAGAAAGTTTTTGAGTGGAATTGTCAATATGATCCATTACATTTCATAATGCTTAAAATATTACTAACAAAAGAACAGTGATAAAAACATAGTAGGTGCCTTTTCTGTTAAGGGTATCACAATGATTTAAAAGTATTGAAGGCAAATTCTTGTTTGCTTTTAATTTGATTGTTAATTTGTCCTACAGTAATTGCGCTACTTAAAAGCAATCCATCAAATAATGGTTAGGGGTCAAACATTCTATTTAGAATGTAGACGAAAATACACAACAGGAGATTAATTCTGGTGTAAAGTATATCTAGAAAGTTTTTACAAAATGTGAATTCATGGACAGATTGTGGGAAAAAGATGTTTCTGCAAAATTCAGGGTCCTTGTCTCCTATGGCATAGCATCCTGAGATACTTAGCAACACGTGAACAATTTTTCTTCTATTCTTCCATGACACCATTTTAATAAAGGAGAGCCAATTAAAGTACAATTTGAATGTATTTTCATGATACATCTCACATCTGATGTGGATTGTATTTAGCCCTCATTTGGAAGGAGGCCAAATAGTATTCAAGGCAGAAAGGAGTTAGAATCAAGCTTCTAGACCCCAATACACGAAGTCATCAGTCTTAGTAGGAGAAGATCATTTTTGCCATACTCAGTCTTGTCATCTGTAAAATGATAGCAGGACCAACTCTGTGGTTTTCAATCTGGGCTCCCATGTGGTGAGGGAAGACTATGCTCAGGTCCCATGTTTATATGGGAGTTTGTCCAAATATTTCTGAAGTCTGAAAAGAGTGCAAGCTGTTAAAAATATCTGGATTGAATGATCACTCAGGTTTCTTCTGGTTCTCTTGGTCTATGAAATGAATTTCTGTTCTCACTCTGTCATTTCATAGTATTAAAAAGTCTCAACCTGATTTTGATGTACTATCTCTGCTTAGGGTCATAATGCATCTTTTTCAATGAAAGCTTCCTAGTAAAGTATTCCAAAGCAGACTTCCTGTGACTTATTACATGATAGATATTCAGTTGAGAGTTGAAAATATTTGCCAATGTCCATTTTTTTAAATTGAACTTCAAATGAAGGGGCATGTTTGTCCATATGTCCTATAATTATACTCAGGAAAAAAAAATGTTACAACATATGCTGCTTAAATTCACCACTTCTGCTAGTCTGCAAAATTCTTCCAGATTAGCTTTGTTTTAGAGTGATAAAATTTGTACTTAAAATATCCCATTGGGAAAGCAATCTAAAACATGAGGACAGTTTAAGGTCTTGTTACAATTGACTATAAAATTACAAATCTGAAAGCATTTATGCATCTAAAGTAGCATAGCAGAGTTCCTAGAAAAATAAGTTATACAGTATACATATTTCTCACTTTGTGAAGATATTTCAATCTTTTTCTATGGCATTTGAAATACATGTCATTTTTTTTTAGAGTGCAACTTGTGCGTACTCACAAGTGCATTATTTGAATAGCTTAACTCATTTGTAAATGTCGAAACTGAGATAGTGCTCCCAAAAATACAAAGTGGAAAAAAAGGGGCAAGTAATGTCCATTGAAATCAATGTGAGCAATTTAATATTTAGGAATAAAAAATAAACTTATAAGTCTGAAAAACTGACTCCTGCTGGTAAATTAATGAGAATTCCTGGAAACTCTTAAGAGTTCCTTGTTCAGTTTTCATTCAAGTAAATCTTGTGATTTCTAGCTTTATATAATGAGAATAAGGGTTATAGACTATTTGGAGATGATCAACCACGTGTAGATTCTTCTTTATATTCATATAAACAAATACACATATATCTGAAAAGTATCAATTTTTTCATCATTGTATCTGTCATCAATCTGTCTGCCATCTAGCTATATCATCTATCACCCATCAATCGCATTTGACTGCATTAGATTGTAGCTTGCTAACATGTTCCCAGTTAAATTTGAGCAAACACAGTCTGAAATAAGGAGCATCACTGACCTGAATCCTGTAGCAGATGGTGAGTTCCTGTGAGGGAAAAGGCCTGTCTGCTGCTCCAGCAGCCATGAAGACAGCCGTGAAACTGCCAAGCTAGCAGAGCCATAAAACATCCTGCAGTCTGAGCTCAGTGGAATGCTGTAGACAACTGATAAGTCACCAACAGACAAAGAACTTCCTGCGCTTGAAGACACCCGCTCTAATTTATATCTCTCTCTTCCCGTGCTTGCTCTAAACTATATAAGTGTACCCTAACCTGAAGCCCATGCTCAGCTTTTGGGGAAGGTTCCCTGCTGGGCCCACATGTAGTAAGTCTGCCTAAAATACTTCCAAAGAGGGCCCGCTTGGCTTGTCCCAGGAAGAGCCCTAACATTCTCATTCACCTTTAGCTACAAATGTCACAGGACTGCTTCTCTCTGCCTGCTTGAGAGTTTTCTCCAACCTCCTGGGAATTTTCTCAAGCTTCCCTTTGGACAACCGAGAAGTACCCAGGATTTAATATTCCCCAGGAACAGCTTTGGAAAAGATTAAGGATAAGATTTTCTGGGAAGTTTTTAGGCATTGTTGGATGTGGTTTCTCAGAATGGTCCAATGAGACTGAGCTTAGTTGTCCATGGTGATAGTCTGATAACCTTCTTTGATTTTCGTCTTCTTCTTGTCACCTCACTTACACTACCTGGAGCCATGTCTGAGTGAAATACCTACATTCAAAACCTGTCTCAAAATCTGTTTCAAGGAAACCTATCTAGTTTTACTAAGTTATCAACACACTTACAAATGACAATTTATATTTCTGCAATGGGTCATTCATTGCCTTAAGCAAATATTACTTTAAGTGGATTTCAGGGGTATTCCTTTGTGTCAATTTTATAGAAATACCAAAGGAATCTATAACTGGACACATAGTAGCAATTACGAAATACAACTAAAGTTTTAAGTGAAGAAATTGAGAACCAGAAAATTGAAATTTACAAGGTATTCCAATGCAAATGTTAACTAGCATCTGAACAAGAGTCTACCATTTTCTTTTTTAAGAGAATTTTGTATATTCTCTTGAGTCTGTTTTAACTGTAGATGTCCTATTTTTTAGCAGGATAAAGAAGAAAAATGTTATTTAGTTTCCAAAAGAAAAATCGCTTATTATCTTAATTTTCTTTACTCTTTGGTATAGAGTATTATCCATAATTTTGAGTGGTCTTTTTCAAAGTCATTATTTGGTGTTTGGAAACATGGATCAATTTAAATGACTTTATGTGAGTATGCATCACTGTTAACCAAATCTCACTTGTGAAGCAGTGAACTAGTTATTAATGTTGTTTTGAGAAATAACATACTTTTATTCATTGACTGGCATTTTAGCTATTTTTTTCTTCCTAGTGTGTCTCAATATTTTGAGTGTCAGTCTTTCTAATTCTCCAAATCTATCTTAGATAAATCCAAACTCTACCTTTAAGATATACATGAAGACAACATAACTTAGGGAATATTTTCCACTTCTTAGGAGGGAGAATATCTTTAGAAATCTATTAACTTGGCTGAAAACTTCAGATTCTCTCTCTTCTGTGGTGAGAGAGGGTTAAAATTTCTATTCACTTCTTTTATTCTTAGTTGGACTCTCAAAAAAAAAAAAAAAAATGAGGGTCATTCCAGTTCAGGGGTAGACTTTATTTTCAGAAATTGAGACTATATATCTCTATTGTTTTCTCCTCCCACCAATTTTTATTGCTACCTTCCAGTTACTAAGTTCACCTTAACATGTTCATTCTGCTTTCTTAAGACAGCATGGGGTTTCTATCTTATTTGGGTCTTCCTTCAGTCAGAAAGCCATAAAAATTGGAAAATGACCTCTTGTTCTTATTTCTATCTAGTTTCTGCCTGTTTTTCACACTTCTGTGACTTTGGATAGTAGAATGCTTAAACAGTTTTCCAGAGTTTATAGTTGTTATCTCTGGGAGAGTTGGTTTGGTATGAATTATCCTTCTGTTACTAGAAGTAGAATACCAATTCTGTTTTGATTGTTATTTTCATTCCATAATAAAGGCTGTTTCTATGGCTGATACGGTTTTGATACTACTAAAGCTTTGTTAACTCCATAGGGCGGATGTTAATGCAACTTTCTAAAAAGTTTGAGCTATTTCTTGCTTTTCTTCTATCAATTCACTTGCAGTAGCCCACTGAGCATGACTTCATCAGTTACATGTTTACTCACTCGGGTGATTTAGCTCTTTCCAGGGGTCCTCCATCACCAAATGTTTAAAAACATTCAATTTTCTCCAGTTATACTGACTCTTATAAGGAGTTATAGCAGTAAAATATTTCCTTTCCAACAACTTTCCTTGCAGTTCTATGGCTGTAGGTCTGTAATTTTTCTAGTTATTTATAAGACCAGAATATCCTCTCAATGAATTATTTAATTACCTAATAAACCATCTACTTTTATCTAATACCTCTTCAATATTCCACCTTCCTCATACACATATTTCATTCCAGAAAACAATTCAAGTGAAAATTTTATTTACCGTTCTTCTAAGTATTCAGGATCAATTAGAAACTCAACCTAGCAAAGCATCCTTACTGATCTTCCAGTAAAGAAAACTCTTTTCTACCCAATGATCCTAACCTCTGGCTTAAAGTTTTCACCAGTATATTAAAAATAATTTATTTTCATGAGAATTTTTAGTGCTTTATTTAAATTTTAAAATTCATTTAAATTTAAAATACAACAGAGCACACAAGTTTTGAAATGCCAACTCAGTAGCTTATACCCTATAATATATTCAAAAGATAATAATAAAAATCACATAACTAAATAATGCCCTCTTAGTTTATAAAAACAAATCAAAAGTAATAACTTTAAGTCTAACTTGGAAAACTGAGTATTAAGTGAGCTGCTATGATTTCTAAAGTATTTCCTATAATTGTCAGATATCAGGGTAAAAACTTATCACAAACAGAAAAATGAAACAATCACAAATGTTGAAAACTACCACAGAAGACTCTAGGAAGCAAAAGAAATCAGGATGTGAATTTTGGATATGTGGATGAAGAAAGTCATTTGAGCTTCATCTAAATAAGGAAGAATTTATGAGAAAATTTCAACCATGCAGAGGAATGAAGACAGAATAAAGGATTACTGGGAATCGCACCATAGAAAACCACTTGTGCTTCAGCATTTGAAAAGGAATTTTTTTGAGTGTCTGCATTCCAGGGAAGGAGGGAAGAAAATATGGAAGGAATTGCTAGAGCTGACTGCAATTGAAGCTGGGTACTGTTAGATTCCCCCAAGATTTGGGGGATTTGGGGGTTTGGTTCAGGAGCATGGAAGGAGCGACCTAAAGACATGCTTTGAATATCCAAAAGACTTTATTTTGGAACTTCCAAGTGGGCTGGCTCAGTAAAGGAGTAAGCCAGAACTGCGGGGAGGACTCTCTCTGGACTATTTTATAGGGGTTTGGGGGGAGTTGCACCTTGGAGGCAGAATTCAGGACAGGACACTGCTGCCATTTACTGAGTCTGGAGGCCAAGAGTCTGTTTAGAAATCCAGTAAAATGTTAATACAGACATTAGTGAAAACAATAAGGATCCTTATCAGAAGAGACTGATAAAAATGCCCAGGACCTGCCTCCCAGCAGCCATCAGGAAACACTGACACAAAGGCCGACGGAGATTCCCTCTCAAATGCCACACACAAAATGGCATCACCCATGCCTTGCTGGGTGATGCCTGTCCTATCAGGTAGAAGCCCGTATTGTATTTAAAAGCCCTTGGAGGCTAATCTAGGAAATGTAGATTTTTATCTTAAATACAACAGCAAGCCTTTGAGTGATTTTCAGGTGAGACAGGATGTGATGTGACTTGCATCCATTTAGCAAAGGTCTGGCTTTTGAATGAAAATGGACAAGAAATGGATCCCAGGGAAAATGTTCTCAGTCTTAGTTCTGTGGTTCTTCCCTTAGCTGAGATCTGACATGCCATCCAAGTGGCCCTTCCCCTCAGAGAGTCATACTTAGTCCCACAAATCCTTAGCCATCAGGTCCAAATTTGTTAAATTAAGCTTTTATCTCAGAGGGTTTGGTAACCACAATGACACTGCATACAGAGTGTGAGTTATCTGTGCTTCTCACCAAAGCCCTGCTTTGTTAGAATTAAAGCCTGGATAAAAAGTATTGGTTGAAAATCAAAAGTCATGCTCTCTAACTGATTATTCTTAAAATATGCTTTTTCCTACAGAATGAATGTCAAACAGAACTGGAGAACTGCATTAAGTTTTAAATAGATGTAATGGTTACCAGTGCTTTACAAATCTAATGTATGACATACTTAATATACCCTAGTTCAGATTTTGACTTGTCTTATCTTTCCCACACAGTGATGATAAACAATTTAGGGCTTCCTCTCTCCATGTCTGAAGTTTCGATTACAGCCCTAAAGTCTACTCCTGAGTGTTGTTGTTAAGGAAAAAGAATTTTTTATTCTGACAACTCTGATATCCTTTGCATTTTCTACAAATGAATGAAAGGCAGATATTATGTGAAGGGATTTGATTTGTAACACAATAGCTGCTTTTCTTCTGCTAAAGTAGAGCTCATGGAACAAATTTACATTGTGTGTGCTCTTATGAAGAAAGAAATAAGCATTTGGATTTGAAATATGTTGAACACCATTTTTATGGAGGCAGAGTCGTTTCATTCAGCTGAGATGTTCGGTCTCCCTAACAAAGGTTCACTCCAAGCATTCATTCTGCTGGGGGATGTCTTTTTGCTTAAGCTTTAAATCTTCCACATTGTCCAGTTCTTTCCTAAGAGGTAGATTTCAGTTAATGTTGGCTCTGCTGTTAAATTTTACAGCTTGATGGTAATAAAATATCAAGGAAGTTATTTCATGGCCATTTAGTAATGTGGATAGATGGATTCAGAACAGAGAAATGTATCTGGTCATGCAACTCCTCTAGAGCATGCCTTCATTAATTGATGACAGATTTATTACCTGTACAATATGAGCATCCAAATGGATTTTGTGCATCCACCCTAGTTACAGGTTGCTTTGTTATTTTTTTTCCCTGTCAATGAAACATTTGAAAGATACTGAAAGGTTAAACCACTAGTGGTCATGGTTAATAGGAAACATTTGAATAGCAGATGGTGGGATAAACCACAAATGCACAGCCTGAGCAGCTTCTGGGTTCCCAGGAGACAGAATAATGGACTCAAACATAGCTGTGTCTCATTTACTGAAACACATGTCACCTTTCTTACTCTCAAATAAAAGGGATTCCGGTAACATGATTCTATCAACAGCAATAAAAATCAACATAAATACAAAGATGATACCATTGTCTTATTCTCCAAGACTTTCTCCTGGTTCTGATGATAGTCAATGATCCTGAACTCCTTTTATGGTATTTATGTTAGGCCAGGCAATGACACTATTGATGTAGCTTCTGGCAATAAAAGAAATTACTTGAAATTTAAGGTCAGCTACCTACGTCAGTCTACATGTCAGCATCCTCTAATGATACCTTGACATAATAGAGAAATTACTATAGCTTTTGGCTGGAGTAAAATAAAAAATCGACCTCAAATTACTTTAAAAAAAAGGAATATAAGTATAAAATAGATTCTTATAAACAGACATCTAGAGATAGTCAACTTTATAGTTGACTTACTATTGAAGGTTACACCCATTTAATCACACTTCTTTCATTTCAGCCCTCTCTGTTCTTGGTCTTAAGCTCAGTGTGCCTGACCTGAACACCATCAAAAAGGGATGCAGAAATTCCAGAGGGTACATCTGAATGACAGAGACTGTCTCTTCCTGTTAATTTTAATTCCAGATGAAGAAATATTGAATCCAGCAGAAAAGTTCTTACATCCCATTGGCCCAAATTCATGTCAAATGCTAATTCAAACAAGGTGTTCTAGGTACAGGGAATGCCACACGCTGATTGATTTCTGCCTGATTCCTGAACATCAGTGATGGAGATGAGATTTCCATCATAGACATTAAATAATTAAAATTCAATCTGAACGATAATGTAACATCCAACACAATGTTAATGTGCCCTCATCCTTGCTTTAAAAGGGAGATTTCTGATGTGGTTAAAAAAAATCATTAGACTATGGAGTTTTCACTGAGCATTGGAAAGGCAGAGAAAGTTTTTTCTCTGTGTGACATTCTTTGGTTGGGTCTCTCTTACATGTGACTGTGTAATAATGCCATTATCTTTTATTTTGAAAAATCCTTTTGCCATTGAAAGACCAAGAAGGACTTTAATGTTGTAAGTGCAGATACATAAATATGACATCTTTGATGGGTGATGGCATAAAAGTCTTCTCTTTTCTGCTTTGTTCAACAGACATAGTAATAAGATCTAGAGGAACAAAAACGGACTATATACTAAAAGACAATGGCTACAAAGACAGAAAAATTAGCCAGTTTCCTGCATAGGTTATGTCAACAAAGTTGTGTCTTAAATTTTCCAGCACATAATGAGAGAATAAATACCATGGAGAATTTGAATCATCATAATCATAATTAATAATAAAGGTAAAATTGCCTTTATGATGATGAGCTCCAATTGACTATAATTTCCATAATTTGATGCTATAGAAGGTGGGAAATTCAAGGCTGAAACCTGATAGTTCTTCCTAAAACCATTTATTAGCCTGTATATGTTAGTATGTGTGAAATATGAAGTCTCATCTATACTCATCTACCTTGTTATGAAATACATTGTAAGTGGCAAAATGATATGTTCAATTCTTATTTACCCTAAGATGTAACACCTTTTATTCATTTACTTTTTAATGCTAAGATGTAATCTACCCAATCATTATATAATTCTGAGCACTCAACTTACTGGTCTTCTCTGACACATTTTTGCTAGTTTTTCTAAAATATGAGAGGAGCAACCAAAACCTGTCATTATAATTACATCACTATTGCTTAGACTCCATGAGTTTAAGTAGCATTTTAAATATTCTCAGGAAGGTAAAATGAGTATACTGTTGCGTTTCCATTAAAATGGAAGTTAAGTATCTGGAAAACCAAGTGTAAAACACATGGAAGGAATTGAAAGAGGTAAAGAAAGATGAATGGGAAATAATAAATGATTATATCCCAAACCTTAATTTCTTCATCTGAAAAATATGCCATGTTGCCTTTTCATGGCTTTAAAATACCATGAGTCAGTGATTGCAACCCCTACTGGGTAACATTTGATCTATTATGAACTGAAACAAGTGAGTCTATCAAAGTATTTTGATGACCCTTGTAAAGATCTTACCTGTTGATGACCTTCTAAATCATTTCCAACATGATATCATGATTTTCTCTTTAAAAACAAAAATTCCCTGTAGAAAGTGCCTACCAAATTTTAATACTTCATGAGCATGAAATAATTAACTCAACAATATTACACCTTTAAACAGGGCTTAGTTTTTAATAGAAACAAGAGTTGATACCTCATCAATGCTGTATCATAGTTAAATAAGGTGATCCATGATTACAAGCCAGACACGATTATTAATTTTCTAGTAGCCACATTAAAGAAAGTAAAAAAGAAAAATTTAGATTAACATTCACAATCTATTTAATTTAAACCAAGATGTATTTCAATTAAATGCAATTAAAGTCACACATTTCTAATGGAATACTTAACGTTCTTTCCTTTTTTGTATTAAATATTCAAAACTCAATGTATATTTTCCACTTAGAGCACATCTAAATTCAGACACATTTTAAGTGTCTAATAGACACATGTTTGGAGGGTGCCGTGTTGAACAATGCAACTCTAATGAATAAAATCTTAACTTATGGCATCACCGAATAATTAATTATATGTCAGGGTGGAGAGAGAGAGAAGATATGAAAGAAGGAGAAAGTGTCTAAACTTGGAGAGGGGATACAATAACAAAATACCATGAACTGGGTGACTTACAAAACAAAATTTCATTTCTCACAGTTTGGAGGCTGGAATGTCATGATCAAAGTGTCACTATGGTCCATTTCTGCTGAGCACTCTCTTTCTGGCACGTAAATGGCCACCTTCTAGTTATGTGTTCACATGGCAGAGAGAGAAAGTTTTCTGGTTATCACTTCTTTTGAAGATATTATTCCCATTATAAAGACACAACCTTCATGACATTATTTAATCCTAATTACCTCCCAAAGGCCTCATCTCCAAATAGCATCACATTTGGGTTTAAAGTTTCAACACAGGAATATGAGGAGGGACACAAACATTCAGTCCTGAACACTGTGGCTTTGGTTTTATATCATTTTTAATACTCACTGACATGTGAGTTTGGAGTCATCTTAACCTTTATACTTTTCTCTTGGCTTTTGAAAGAGAGGACTTGGGCATGCCCTGGTGGACTAGTACAGCTTGGGACAGGTTCCATATACATCCCATGGTCTTGGGTTCAACACTTAGGGACAGGGGGTTGGGAGACACAGCTAAATAAAAATAAAGTGCTTCTTACTTCTCGCTCTTCTTACTTTCTTCTTTTCCTAAATATAAAATAATAAAAATAAACAAATAAAAGGGAGGACTTTTTCTTTATTTTTTTTGCTCTGTTATAAATCCTTTTATACATATCTATAACAGCATCATATAAAAGAAAAGATGAAATATTGAGTAGAAGCATATGCGCTCTTAAAAAGTGTTAATTGGAAATTGTGTTACCTGGAAAATAGCACTATCCTCCTTGGTCTACTTATCTTCTTAAGCATTTTAAAAGTAGAAACAGAGAGATTATCTTAATTAGAAAATATTTTAATTAAGGAGAAATAGATCATTTGGGGAAACTTAGCTTACTGGTTCTTTATTTAACTTTTCAAGCACAGAATTCTTTTTCCTGAGCTCCCAGATATATTAACAATTTACTCTCTGTGGCTTATGAAAGAAATGAGAGGAAACTCATTTAACAACTGAATTTTTGGTTCACATTATGTTCACTGTATACTGACATATACTGATATATACTGTATACTCTAAACTCGTTCACATGTAGTTAGGACATGAGTCAGAACTAAATTATTTGCACTTCATAATGAAGATTATAGGCAATCTGAGAGCATGATTTGTAAAATAAATGACTGAAAAATAACGTTTTCAAATATGTCTCTTTTACTGGGTAAGTGGATTTGTAGAGTTTTCAATGCTATATTATAATAGAAGAAACTAAGGAAGAAAGCATTTGATTAAGGTCAAACAAATCGATAGTATTCCATCATTGCTCAAGTCTCCTAGTTCCCAGTGCAAGAATTCTTCACTGTGTAGCAATGAGCACCTAGCTTATCGAAACCCAAATATTTGTCAGTGTTGGCATAGTGCCTCCAAATCATATCTTACAGCTTGGTGATGTGAATATGTAGATGAGTTCTAAAATAGGGTCTCTGATTTCCCAACAATTCATGTGTAATCAGTGTGCCCAACCCCACTTTACAACAAGTGCTGGAATCTGGAGAGTTTTGAGTATGATTGAATGAGTCTTCTTCATACACATACATACATATATATGTACCTACATATGTACATGAATTTATAAGTGCCTATGTTAAATACTTGCTATAGGCACCAGAACTTTTTGTGTTTTCTTATTTAATCTGTTCAAATAACCAAATTAATTTAGTACTAACACTATATTTATTATGTATATGAGACTAAGTGATGAAAAGTAAATTATTCAAGGTAAATAAATTGGTATGTTAGTTCTGACCCAACTGGCTCTATATGAGTTACTAGATGGTCATTTTTGTCATACATCTTCAAGAGAAAAAAGAAGAGAAAGTGGAGGAGAAAGATGTTAGATGGGAGCAGGGAAGAGAGAAAAGTCAGTTTTCTTAATCCTAATAAATTTAGGGAAACCTCCCATTCCCTACAGATTCTGAAGTATGATAATTTCAGAGCATTGGAGGAAACACTATGGATCACAATAGACAATAAATATTGATTGATAAATATTGATTGATAAACTAAAGTAGCAAATTATTATACGTCATCTTTATAAAGTTAGAATCTTCAAAAACATTCAGCATAACTCTCTTGATCTACCAATCTCAAATTAGTAAATTATCCATCTGCAGAAAGCAATTTTCAAAAATTATTGCTAAATCATTTAAATGCTCTAACAAAACAAATCCCAAATATTACAGCTTTAATTATCCTAAATAACTGTACTGCTTTTTTATTATTTTCACATTCATCATTAAAGGAGCAAAAAAATAGAATCTAAAAATTCTTATATAGGCAAAGTGTCAATATATCTTGAAAATACTTTTCAGTTATTTTGATCTCTCAAAAATACAAGTTGTTTCTAAAAATGAGTGGTACATTAAACCAAGGCTTTCATTTATTTCAATGTCCATGGAAATACTTTGTATGTCTCATTCTCTTAAAAACCACTATGATATGTGATTTTAAAAATAGTTTTTCTATTTCTTTTTTCTTTTTTTACATTGCTGTATGCATTTTAGGATATGCAAGTTGACTTAAGTGTTTACAAAAAAGTGCATTTTTTTTTACCACTTCTATTTTAATTGCTCAATGGGATTGTGGAGAGTGGTAAGCTTAGTTTGGAACTCCCTAAGCCTCTGCCAGAGAATCAACAGGCACCAATTAAAATCAATTTGTGAAAATGAAATTAAAAAGGAGGATCTAAAAGTCCAGAAGAAAAAACACCCATTCCTTGAAAAATTAGTGTGGGTCCAAGGAAATTAGGGGCCAAATCTATTTATTTCTTCCTGCTTATTACCACTGAATTTGCAAGTTCCCATATTAACTACTTGCTATAGATGCCAGATACATTGTTTGTGTTTTCTCATTGAATCTCTTCAAATAACCAAATTAATTTAGTTCTGATAACATTAATTTTATAGATGTGTTTAAAAGAGGGAAAGCAAATTCTCCCAGTCACCAAGTTAATATCTATTAGTTCAGACACAGCTAGGTCTAATTCCAGAGTTTAAGCTCTTAAAAGTCTTGCTAAATTTTCTCTACTTCTTCCATACCTTAATCATAATTAATTCTTTGGACAATTTGTATTGCTTATAAGCAGAAAAAAATGTATATAAAAATAAAAATGATTGTACCCATCCATCACTACCTGCAAGAAAGCAACTGCTTGAAATGAATTATAAGTGTGCTATGCCTTATGACATACTAAGAGTAGCATCTTTTTTCCTGATTCAAATACCAAACATTGAAATAACAGTTTCATTGCATATTAAGTACTACTCAGCCTTGTTTAAAGGAACTGATGCTTGACGTTTTCTAATACAGAGATATAATTCATGTTAGAGTCCCAGTCTTGAGTATAAGCAACATGGTGTATTTAGAATATTAAACTGATCATAGTTACACAACATTACAAATAAAAATCTGATGCTTTCCTAAGGTAGCTTTTGACTTTTAGCTGCTTTTGACTTGTTGCCTGGCTAGATCATTGCCAAACCTTATTATCCTCCCTCTACTACTTCCACAATAGGAACAACAAATACAGCGGAACGATTCATACAATATAGTCATTCCTTTGAAACAATGCCTTGCAATTTTACTTCTGAGGAACTGACAACTTGCAAATGGAAAAAAAAATTAATGGAGTACACAGGTTATCAAAGAAAGTGAAATAGAATTTAAAGAGTCTTGTTTGTAAGATGGTATCTTTAGTTTGAAGAGAAAATGCCAAAGAGAAGTTGAACTGAGTTCTTCATGGCACATGAAAGATGAGTCTCTGTGTTCAAGGTTGAATAAGAAGGTAACACAAACATAAGACAAAAGCCATTTTTATTTTTCAAAAAGATGATAGTCTATCATTTCTTAACCTTTTCTTTCAATTAAATAGAGAGATTCAAAAGCAATTATTTTTGAGCATTTCTTTGAGCAGGAAATATAAGCTAATCTGTGGCAGGTGCTGAGATCTCAAAAATTGTGATGACATGGTCTACACATTGGCATAGCTTAATCTTTGTACAAGACAAGTGATTGCTAAGACCATCTCTTGTAGATTGAACATCTGTGCATGTGTGGTGAGCTGAAGTCCTGCAAATTCCAGTTATTCTCAAACAATTTCCATAACAGAATTTTCCCCAGCGACACCATTCATTTGAATATTATCACCACTTCCAAGATAACATTGTTTCTAGAAGCATTTAGGCAACATATCAGAGTGCCTTTCAGTAAAGAAAGATGCCAGGAGAAATTGCCTAAATTCATGGAATAATAAGAAAGATGAACCTCCAAAGAACAAAAACAAAGGATTTTTGTAGCAGGAGGGGTCATTTGGAATGCGTTTAGCTGAATATGCTTGGTTCATTTTTTAAAAGCTTTATCGAGGGCTATTAAACATACAAAATAATAAAATAGTTAAAATGCATCTCATAGTGATTTGATATGTGCATACCTGTGAAAAGATTGTCTCCTCTAGTTAATAAACATATTTGCTACCTTACAAATTTAATATTCTTAGATCATTTTTGGTGAGAATATGTTATAGCTCTATTCTCTTCGCAAATTCAGTCATACAACACAGCGTTATCAGCTAGTCACTGTGATTTACACTAGAACCTCAGACGTAGTCATCTTAGATCTTCAAGCTTGTTTCTTTTTCCCTATATCCCAATTTCCCTGACGTTCTCAATTTCTCCCATATATAATACATGTAATAAATATATATAACATTTTATAGTAAGTTAGAAAATAAAGGATATTACATAGTAATATTATAGCTGATATAATATTAGCATGCATTAGAGTAAATTATATATAACATAATACTAATTTAGGAGAATAAATACTTTTTCTAACAGGTTTTTTAAACTGGTACATGCATTAACTCATGAGCAGTTTGCTTCTGAGACAGAAATAAGTTGACTGAAAACACAGAGGGTAGATCTGTATTATTTTCAAAACAAGAGAAAGAGAAGAGAGAGAAATCAGTAAAATAAAATGATTTTTAATATCGTTTTCTGAAATCCTGATTCCATGAGGTGTCAAGAATCTGTGGATTGTGGGCTATAAATGAATAAGTTTCTAACTATTCTGTTGTGACTTTATTCCAAGGACTTCAGTTTCCTTTAATCTATTAAAGTTTCACAGTTAATTTTATTCAAGAAGAAAATGACTTGACTCTCTTCTATTTCCACTGCAGGGCAGAATCAGGTAATTCAGAACATTCCTGTGTGGAAACTAAAAGGAAAGAGAAATGTTTTCCTTTTAAAATGCACATATTCTGAGAGGTTTGAGACCAGAAATCAAGAATGGCGGTGATTTTTTTCTGGAAGGCATTGAAACCTAAGTGGACACAGGGACAGCACAGAAGCCAAAGGGTGAGCACTGGAGAGATGATGTCCCACAGGCTGGCAGGACAGAATTGGAGTCAAGATCAAGCCATCCTGAGACAGATGTCCCAGGTGTCCTAGTAACACTATTAATGGGGACATTACCTGGAAGTTTGCAGCATAAGCATACATTCCACTGGAAACAGACGTGTCTGATGAAAGACTTTACAACAGACTTGAATCATTTCCCTGAAACCAATTTAACTTGAAATGTATCATCGATATTAAATGAATTAATGAAGATATTTGTATGACAGCAATTGTATTAAAACTATTAATGGCAGAGTCTAGGTAATAGCAGTACAGGTATTTGCTGTAAAACTGATTTAATTTGATTTTTAAAATTTATGAAAATATAGGACTTTACAGCCAAAAAAAAAAAACAAAACAAAACCCACAACAAAGATTAATGTGATATATACACTTTTTTTTTTTTTTAATACCAGCATGAAAACACTAAGGAGATATTACAGGAATATAATTCTCTGGGGAGGGAAAATATTTCTAGAGAGAAACTCAGAAATGCATGTAGAAATAATGAGCGTCATTTCAAGAATTATGAAAAAGAACACATATAAACAAGCGTCGATTCAATAAAAAAATAATGGCATATATTTTCAATGTGTATTATACAATATTTATAATGTCTCAAAGTTAGGGAATAGCTTCTATTAGCATTCAATTCAGAGAAGTAAAAAATTTCATGTTGTAAACTTTAAGAAATCTATTAAAGGAATAGCAAAAATAGTGAATTAATTCCAACCTATTATAAGAAAATAGCATAAAAATCAATCTTAAGGAAGACAAAAAAGAAAAAAGGGGACAGCTCGTACCAAAGTTAAAGGACATTTTATGTGATAGATTTAAATACAAATATAACGTATCATCAAAAAAACAAAAATCACTAAGGTGCATAAAATTGTGTTAAAGTTTGGATTTTACAAGGAAAATTTCTGTTATAAGGCTACATCAAAGGAAAAAAATAAATGTGTTAAAATAAGTCAAATAATCACTAAGGCAATAATGTGAAAATAGTGTCAAACAAAAAAGACTTCAAGGTAAATAACATTATCAGAGATAGATAGATAGACATAATGCTAAAACATTTAACCAAGAAATTATAGTTTTCATAATTATATAACACAAACAATGGAAACATAAACAGTTATAGTGAGACAATTTTTCCTAACTCTGTCAATCACACATGAAGCAGCACACCCAGATCATGAAGAAAAACTGACCTGAAGGGCATGATGAGTACATTAGTTTAATGGTGACATTATTGCATTCCCAAATGCAGACTATAACTTATTTTCAAGAACACTGCACGTTTATAAAGTTAACCATAGATTATGCCATAAGACAATTCTCCACACAGTTCCAGTACTTGAAATTAGACATAGTACCTTCTGTACCTGAAAAGAAATTAAAGCAAAAATTAATAAAATAGGATAGCCGGGACCCCATATGCTAGAATAGTGAGTGGTAAACTTCTCAGTAACTTGTAAGTCAAATAAAACATCACAATGAAAATTTGAAAAGGCTTGAATTGCTTGAAAGATAATGAAAGTAAGTACTGTGTACCAGCTTATTATCTCCACCAGGTTATATGAATATTTTTGAACAACACTTGATCTACAGATGCTTGTTTGGGGTTACTTTTTTGTGTCTGGTTGTATGCTTATAACACAATGCAATATAAAAGAATACTATGGAATTTTGACCCCAGGAAGTAAGATAAAGTATACGAGATATGTCTGAGGCTAAATGAGGAGACTGGATGATGAAGAAACAGTACTACTGAAAATTTTCTTTATTTATGCTTCATAATTTTATCTAGGCTGCAAGAAAATTTACCTTTATGTTTTAGTTTTTAGTAAAATTATGGAAAACAATCTTCATGTCACACACATGTAAGTAGTCGTTAGACCAGGGATCTGAAGTCTGACTTCATTCCAGCTTTGTCAACCACTACTTCTGTGGCTTTAAGAATTTTTTTTTTTTTAAACGAAGAAGTTTCTGGACCTCAGATCTTTATTTGTAAAATATAAAGGAGCAGTGATCCCCTTGTAGAATTTTTGTGGAGTTCATACAAATAAAATGGTTAGAACAGATTCTGCCCCAAAATAATGTCTCAAAATCATTAGCTGTGGTTTTAGTATATATTTGCAGTTTTCAATGCACTTATATAAGAACATTTCTTTACAAATCCTAAGAATTTGTGTGACCATAAAGTTTTACTACAAAGAATTTTATGCTCTAAATTAATTTAAGGAAAACAACTAGGCAGTTTAATTAATTGTCTTTACTCAGTTACCTTATGTTTGCTTAAATTTCCAATGCAGGTTATCAGTGTATAAGCAAATTGTTTCAGGAAACGCTAAGAATTAAATATTTATACATTTATTTCACATGAAATATCAGTCTTTATACAAATATATTATTGTTTTTTCTGTGATTACGATTTAATTGAACCATTTTCCTTCAAGAGAAAGACTCCAGATCCCTAGGTGGGATTTCAGGAAAATCTTTAGTCATACCAGTACTTTACAAATAAATGCTGTGAAACATAATTTCTTAGCTGATGTATTATTTTTCTATTAGTGCATAACACATGACCACAAACTTAGCAGCTTAAGCATGCTGATTTATTAGCTCACAGCTCTGGAAGTCAGAAATTGGACAGAATGGGTTTGATTCTCTGCTGAAGGAGTATAGGCTTTCACCAGGTATCTCCTGGATGAGTTCTTGAGGGTCTGCAGAGAAATCTCATTCCCAGCTCATCCAGGTTGCTGGCAGAAGTCAGTGTCTAGCAGTTGTGAGACTGAGGTCAACATTTCCTGGCTGTGTGTAAGCTAGGGGTCACCTCTGTCTTACAAGCCACCTGCAACCTTCTCCTGTGCCTTCCTTCAAAGCTGCAAGAGCTCATCAAGTCCATCTCAAACTGAACACTTCTCGCTTTGGTTTCTGTCACCACGTGGAGAAATCTCTGCTTTTAAAGAGAATTCTCTGCTGGGATAGGACTTAGAACAAGCCCACCTGGAACATAGCCTGCACTTGAATGAAAACTGCCATATACTATAACTGAACCCCTAAAGGGTCACTCATCATTTTTATAGTACTGAGGAGTAAGCCGTGCGAGTGGCAGCATGGTAACTGCTTTCTAAAATTCTGCCTTCCATCATCAATGCCATGGCCCTATGTGTTTTTAATCCTTATCTGCTCAAAATGGTGACCATGAACAGTATTCCACAGCTTTAAGCATCGATTCTATAGTCTTTTAACTAAGGATGTAGAAATGCATATGTAAGTTATAAGAATTTCCTAATAAGCCGCCTTGTTCAACAGGGACAGGTTAGTTTTTGATGTAATAAATTCGCTATTGCAGAATATACTTGACTGTAGACAACGACCCCCTGGTATAAGAGGCCTTTCTAATTAGCAGCATATTAATGTTAGGTCTCCACTGTGAATAGAAGACTAGATTAATTAGCCTTTAAATTTCCCTCCAACTTTGATACTCTATGACTCAGTTACTTTGAAAATAAAACCTCCTAAAAGTGAATTTTTTGATTCTAGTATTAATCTCAGATAAGTCAAACAAAATTTTTTTAAAAACAGGAATTTCAAAAAGAAAAGAACAAAGATATCAATTAAATGTCTCACATTTTGCATATGTAAAAACTAAGGCTCAGAGAAAGCATATTATTTTACTTCTTTCCTCAATAACAGATTTTAGATTCTGATGTATGTATTACACTTCTACTCACATGAAGTTTCAAATTTGTTTGACTTCTTCATGGCTAAATATAACAGTAGAGAAAAATGTCAAGAAGAATAATGCCTACTTTTTGACAACGGATATTTTCCTTCTTCTTGCAATCTTTAAAATGAAAAACCTATTTTAAATAAACTTGACGGAGCCAGCAGGTTCACCTCTATCATGAGTGCACGGCTTCACCGAGGACAAGATGGACTTTTAATGAGAGATCAAAAAGGGAATTCCTCACTGAAGGGCTATAATGATAATTAATTTGAAAGATGATATATTAGTTTTTACCAAGATATTTATGAAAGAAAGCAGAAAATCTATAAAATGTAGTATATATGACCTAAGATGTTATCAGTAAAAAAAAAAAAAGAAAAGCATGGCATTGTCTGAAAAAAGAGATGATGCAAGTAGAAGGCATAATGTCATAGTTCAGAATATTCAGCAAGGTGAAATTGGAGGAAATGTTCCATTGATATTCTTTCCAGTATGTCACAGAGGCAATGGGTACTGATCCCAGCAGAGTAGAGATTAAAGGAAAACAAACCCTAGGGCATAAAAAGTTAACTGCTGTATGGCATACATTTATGGATATTAATTCAATTCCACAAGCCTTTTGAGAGGCTTCTATACACATGACCTCAGATTAGGCACCAGGTAATTAAAAAGTTAAAAAATAAAAAATTAAAAATATGATGAAATCGAAGATCGAGCAAGGTCAGAAAAGAAATAAATCCATATGAAGGCTGTGCTGCTTCGTAACAAGATTTCAGTGAGCTGAAATTAGTGGAATGAAATGCCAGTTAGATGTTACAAGGGGAAAAACCATGAGCAAAACCATCAAGCCATCCAAATATTCATGCTCTGCTCAGAGAGGGAAGGAATTCTAGGAAAGAAAAACAAAGAGTTTTAAACCCAGAAGGGGAAGAATCTTGATAATTATGAAATTTGATTCTTCTCTGTTACTTAAGGGAAAATCTGATGTTTAACCATAAGAAATGCTTTGAAAATGCTCTGTCATAGAATGACTTTAGCAGAAATATGGAGTATAAGAATATGAAGGTTGTAGAATGGAAAGACATGGATGGAGACCTATTGGAAATCATTTCAGATATTTGGGCTACTTCTAATAAGGAATTCATATCCAACAATGCCAGAACAGTTGGGAAAAGAAAAAACCCAGAAAGATTGAAAGTACCCCTTTTCTTCTCTAATTCTACATTACCTTTCTACTTTCTTCAGTTCAGTTTTTATTTTCTTAGCTAAAATGATTAGAATAAAAGATGCAATTAAGACTTACAGGTAAGTAGCTCTCTACACCTTAGAATTCTTCCTTAAAATACAAAAATACTATAGATTAATAAAATGTTGACTTTAATCCACCCTCTTTGTTTAACTATTTTCAAAGAAATTCTCTTCCTAAATAAGGCTCATAAAAATACAAATGGGTGTATTGTTACATTTTATATAATATGGTTTTAGTGAATTAGTAAGGTGTCATGTATTTAGTATTTATTCTTAATTGTTTTCTTGAAAAGTAAAGGGAGCTCTTTCAGAGCAGTTGTATGCCCTTAACTACAATCACTTATTTTAGACCTCCCTTATTTTCATTCATTCAACCTCAGAGACAGCTGAAAATCAATCCAGACAATTAACATACATACATGCTTATCTCTTCACAGGTCCGAACTTTCAGGTAAATCAGTCCAGTAATGGGAACACAGTATGAATCAGGTATTTCACTAAATGACTGAAGCTGTTCTGTTAACTTTTAATAACCATGCACAGCGGTAGATATCATATTATCATTTAATAGATGAGAAAATTAGTTCAAAGTAGCTGAAAATATATACTAAAAGTCTCTATAATGCATATTACCATGACTCAAATCCAAATCTCTCTGCTCATTGCTTTCTTCAACACTCATTTTATTTTGGTTTTAAAAAGTGTACATATGCAAATATCTTGCAAATACTCATTTACAACTATTAGTTTTTCTTTGACCTCTTTGCAGATAATGAAATATAAATAAATATTTATTCCTTTGCCTAAATCTGTGAGATTTGAGAAAAAGCTATTTTCTTTTCCATTTCACAGTTTGGACAAATGGTATGCCTCTTCCAATGTCCTTAATTATGTTTGTAGATAGAGTCACAATATTGATAGCATGAGGATGCAAGGCACAAACGAAAGATGGTGGAAGTCACAAGAAGACAGGGTCTATGTGACAGTGTGAAGATCCATGGACCTCCTGTCTCTGGATTTCTTTCATGTAAGAAATATCTATATCTCATTGAACCACTGTATTCAGGTTTCTATCAAATACAGTCAAAGTAATAGAGATGACACTAAGTTCTTCACGTAATCGTAGTACAATGGAGACTTTATTTTAATTGGAAATAAAAAAGTAAAAATTATATATATATGTGTGTGTATATATATAAAGAATCATAAAGAAATATCAACACACAAATATGGCAATCTACACAATGAAAATGCTACTGTGGTCATTTTTGTATAATGGGATAATGATTTTTTAAATTTTTAATCCCTCAAATTAGATTTACTATGTTTAAATGATCAAATTTTATTGTTATACAGATTTCATTAGGTAATAAAAGTAACAGCAGTCACATAATAAGGATGGTACCCTTCTGTAAAATTTTCTGTATCTAGTACCATGCATAATCTCACAAAAACACATGTGATTATTTAATCAAAATTAATTAAGTATCATCATCATTCATTCATTCAATATGTACTCTGAAATGTATCAGTGCTGGAATGTTCTATTAGTCATGGTGACCACCTTGGGGCAACTGAGGGAATCTCTGGAAGTAGGGGTGACACAAGCTTTCAGAATCTAGGGATAAATATTGGCTGTCATAAAATGCCTCTGCAGTAAAAATGATACAGGAGTCCAGGGACAAACTATCGTTATGAAAGTGTAAACTATCTAGAGGCCATCAAAAGATAAAAAAAAATTAAATTAAAAATCTCTCGAATGGCTCAATATTCCTTCCCCAAATAGAGTAAAATGGATACTATAAACATAGTATTTTAAGCATGAATTTAGGTTTCCTCCTCTCTAATCTGTCCTATTCTTTATAATTAATTTGGAGATGGCTTTATTTGCAGTCAAATGAACAACTATTTTCTTCTTTATTTGAATTATATAGAACATGGAATTCTTTAGTTATCTGGCCTCACCCATTTAACATTTCAGAATTTTTATGTAAATCAGGAAGCTGCAATACTACGGGACCAAACATAGTTGACTTTCCAAATCCCTGCATCACTATATAAAATATAAGGAGGTCATCCAGTATACAATAAGGTGTGAAAACAAGAAGATGTCAAGATAATATATAGTAAAAATCATTATAATCATCATCACCACAACCACCACCATTTTTACTGTCATAACCAAGGATCAAAACACATCCTCTGAGAGAGATGGAGATGAGGCAACTTGGTCAGATGGCCCTGTCACACTTCAAGTGCTTGATAGTTCCATGTAGAGAGTAGCTACCATATCTGTTCAATTGCAGAAAATCTCAACATTGTTAGACTTATCTCAGTAATCTTAAGAATTCATCTTTTAAAACCCTTTAATAAATACTTTGACTTTATATTTTTATCTTTTAATGCATGTTATGTTCAGGAGTCAAGTTTTATATTGACTTATATTTTTATTTCATTATTTTAATATTTAAATACTCTTTCCAGTAAAGCATTATTTACATATTCAGGTATTCTTTATTTATAGTTTACTTTTTAACCTAATTATATCTTGGTTGTATTGATACTTGATGTAACTTAAAAATCCGGACTTTTCTAAAAGTTTACAAAATTTTCTTTGTAATTTTTAAAAGTCATTCTTTATTTCCTATGAATGGGTAACTTCAAATAATACAGTGCATAGCTATCAATCTTCCCCTTTTTTTCTGACAATTCTTCCTGATTTGTTTTAGAATCACTTCGTCTAGATAAATATAACATCAACATTTTACATTCAAATTATAATTAATATGAGAAGAATTCCTATCATTTATTGGTCACCTGAGATTTCACTGACCACCAACCACTCCAATTCAATCTGCCATTCTATCCCTTTGTGCTATTCAACTTTCTGCTAGTGTTCAGTATAGCCAAGCAAATTTCATTAGAGAAGGTTTACTACAGCACAGAATCTGTAAAATGTAGGGCAGTATAAGCCTACAGTAGTTTTCAACTGATACATAGTAGACTATGACAGGATGAAGAATTAAGATATTTACAGTAATGCTGCTTTCTCCAAGAATCTGGATGTAGATTAGTATGGATTATTGGGCAAGTATATATTATGTATGTGTCAAGTTATAATTCATATAATTTTAAGAAAAAATAGAAAAGATTCACATGAGAGATTCAACACACATTCAGTTTGCATGGTGGCAGTTTAATATGAATGACCATTTTTAACTTATTCAGGAAAGCATTTGTGAGTCAATGCTTTTCCTTGTCACAAAAAGTGCAAATAGGGTAATACAATAGATTTCCTTCTGAAATGGTACAATGAACGTTAGCAGTAGCTGAAGAAATCTAGGCACAAGAGTTCTTTGCTTTTATATAGGCCTCACAAATTTTCCTAGTTTATCATTCTTTAAAATTAATTTTTAAAAAAGAAGTTTTAGAAAAATATGTAGAAGACAGAAACCATTGAATCTTGGTGTATCTTCCTCACAGTGACTGCCAGTTTGTGCTAGTTTATGTACACATAACAATCTATTCGACAAACTCATTCAAGTTACAGTAATGTAACAGGAATTTGCGTCTGTATTTTTAATTATCTGTTTAACCAGGCTGTGAATAAACCAAAATAGGTTAATTTTTATAATCCTACTTGGAGCAAATGTTTTCACTAAATTTGAAACTTAGACAACACCTGGTGAGATTATAGGAAGAAGTAATATAGACTGACTAAAATCACTTTGCCATTTTCCATCACTTGCCTTTGTTTTTGATAAATCAACAGTTTTCCAAACACAGCCCTCTCAATTAATTAAAAGGGGGGTCATTCAACCAAATGCTGTGTTCTTTTAAATGTGATAATTTGATAGCAATGTGTTGTTATGTTATGCCATTTCCAAGAACAGAGACTTGGAAAAGCTAGTGGAGACAATGTTATGATATGCCAGCACTGCATGGCACACTGAATTGTTAGGAGATCTTGAACTTCTATAACCCAGTCTTCTTAGAATGTCAGTATAACCAAATCCTAGGAATATTTTGACTTTTCAAGGACTATGTGTATTTATATACCATTAAGGTATAACAGTACAAGGAGTCTCTGATGTATATTGCTAATTTGAATGTTCATTATTGTAAGCTTCCAAGGACCACAGTGCACCGTGTGGTTAATTTCAATACTCAATACTTAGAAGTTAGACACTTTTCCAAATTATTTTGCCACAACTAGCATGTGGGAAAAGCAAAACAATTATGTCAGTTACAGAATTGGGAAAGGAAACTCAAGTTCACTCAACATTTCACTCAACACTTGGGGAAATAGTGAACATTTATTGCAGCAACAGATGATGCTGGAGCTTAGTCTTTGAAGGTAATACACCGATCCCCCAGAGCAGCAATAACCAGCTATTTTAGTGTGATAAAAGAAAGAGTTGTCTTCTTTTAGTACTTGATAGAGGTACCTACATTTGAAAATTTTATGATCAAAACTCAAGATACAGCATTTTTATAGCAACTCTTTCACTTAAAAACTAGAGGCTGGATTCTCCAGGCACATTATTCTCTGTGCTGTGGAGAACATCTGTTGACTACAAAGAGAAATGACATAAAAAGAAAATTAAATTCCGATCTCAAGCCGAGGATATTACACACATTTTGTTATCAAGAATAGATAGGATGGCCAACTAAGTGGTCACAGTACAGGTTTATTATCTTTGGAAGGTAATAATCATTAGAGTTACATAAAATGTAATATTATTTTAACATTATAAATTATAACCAAGTAAAACATTTCTGACGTTGTATGATTAAAATGAACATATTGATAAGTTCTTGCATTTTATTAAAATGCCAATTTCATAAAGAGTAGGAAATTGTGCTCCACTTGAAGGTACATCCATTCTGAAATTGCTCATAGTGGGTGCTTTACAGAATCAGTGTTGTGTTAATTTGAGATGATTTTCTACACTTTATATCCACTTACTGTAGATTCAGTCAAACACACTGTGATTTTAATTGATATTTATAGAACCCTAATGCGGGTTATACATTATTTTGATTTGTAATATCTACAGTATGCTTCAAGTTTACCATTTTGCTGGTTGTGATATCTGTAGTTGACGTCCAAAAACAATGTAGATAGTGTGACCTTGTGTGCTTTATTTTGTTTTGTCTCATGTTCACCCAACAGGGGACTGTGTCTCAGGTGAGAACTAGGCCCTGCAGAGGTGATTAGCTAGTGTTCGATAGGAGACCCCACTCAGTGGTTAGATGGCTTTCATTTTCCTTTCTCCCTAATCAACAAAAGAGGCCTTTCTAATTAGCAGTATACTTATAAAACATGCATTTTGATAGTGAAAATATTTTCTTAATAATTATAATAATGAGTATTAAACGTGGATTTTCATGAATTTGTTTCAGGAACTGGATATAGGAATCTAACCTTTCCCCTTTTCTTTTAGGGAAAGTGGTCCAACTCTGATCTCTGAGTGCCCAGTGACTTTTGATCACCCGAAACTGATTGGATGATGAAATCAATATTGATCATTTGTCTCAGGGGCCTCTTCATTTTCGATGGTCTCATGGCAACAAACCAAGCAGAGCATTAAACTTCAAAGAGTTTATAGATAGATTTTTATGTTGACTGAAACTTTATATGTGGGTATAATTTGGTGTGTGATCTTCTTCCATTATAATCTTGGAGTGAGGCGCAAAGAGTAGCTCATTCACATCAACCACAACTGTATCAACACAGTAAGTATCTAATAAGAAATACCTAAGACTTTCGTGTTCCAGAATTGACTTATGTGAGTTCTCAAACCTATAGACAAAGCTTGGGAATGGTTTCTGCACAGGAAAACCAAGATAAGAAGGTTATGGAGCTCACAGGGAGATAGCTTTTAGAATTCTTTATTTTTTTGCAAAGTTTATATCGGTGTTTTGAAATGCAAACATATTGAGTCCAACTATGTATTAAAGTTTTTATTTTTTTGCAGTAATTGGAATTATTTTTATATATAAAGAAACTGTAATACTAAAAAACAAATCTTGAAACAGTGGAAAGTTGTAAATAATAAGGCAATATACATTTATGGCACTATTATGTACCAGTCTAGATGAATAATCATCCACAAAATACTAGCAAATCATATTTATTAGTCTATTAAAATTATGATACACCATGATTAAGTGGATTTTATCTCAAAACTCAAGGGTAATTCTACATGAAAAAAATAATCAAATAATTAACCACATTAATGGAGGAAACAACAAAACAGGGTCATCTCAATAAATGCAGAAAAAGTGTATAAAAATTCCAATACTTTTTCATGATGAAAGTGTGTAAGTAACAAGCAAAGAGAACTTCCATAATATGATAATAGACATTTATCAAAAATAAAAAACGTGTTCAAACATTAAACTTGGAAGATTGAAGGCTTTCTCTTTCAGATTAGGAACACGATTTGGATGCTTATTTTGCCACATCTATTTAATGTAGAACTAAAAGTCCTAGCCAGAGCAACGAGTCAAGGCAAAGAATTAAAGGCATCCAAATGGGAGGGAAAAATTTTTAAAAAAACAAAACAGACCTATGTACAGATAACATGATCTTATATGTAGAAAACCTTAAATAATTTGCTAAGGAGCTATTGAAGTTAGTAAACATATTTAGCAGACTTGCGAGATAAAACATCAACACTTGAATCTCATTTGAAATTCTGTCCATTAGGAATATTTGATGTACAATATTCTGAAGAGGCTATTAAGAGAAAAATATCGTTTCTTATGGTATCTAAAAGAATAGAGTACCTAGAAGTAAATTTAATCCAGGATACAATAGATCCATACACGGAAAATTATAAAACATTGCTGACAGATGTAAAAGAAAATGAAAATAAATAGAAGACCATTTCATGTTCATCAATTGCAAACTTAAAGTTTGTTAAGATGGCAATACCAAACAAAGTGATTTATACAGAAGTAATGCAACCCCTAACAAAATCTCACCTTCTGTGCAGAAGTATAGATTATGATTCACAAATTCCTAAATCATTCTAGGACTCAAATATCCAAAACAATATGAAAAGAAAACTATACAGCTAACATTTCTGATTTCAAATTTTACTACACAGGTGCTTTAATCAGAACAATAAAGTATTACCATACTGGCATAAAGATAAACACAGACAATAGAATAAAAAGAGTCCAAAAATTAATTCATATTCTAACACTAATTGATTTTCAGCTGCAGTGACACAACCATTCAATGGCAGAGAGAATGATTTCTTCAAGAAATGAAGCTGAGATGAGTGGAGCCCACACACCAAAGAGCATTTTGTTCACACCACTGCAAACACTGACTCAAAGCCAACAGATTAAGTATAGGCTAAAACTAACATTCTTAGCAGAAGACAGAGGAGTAAATATCTATTAACTTGGATGTAGCAATGAATTTTTAAATGTGACAACAAATGTTTAAGCAACAAAAGGAAAAGAAACTGGACTTAAATTTAAGGGCTTTTTTTGAGTAGTAAATGATGATATTGAGAAAGGGAAAGGACAATCTACAGAATGAGTGAAAATAATTTCAAATCACATATCTGATAAAAGCCTAGTATTCAAACTGTATCAAAACTCTCTAAAATTCAGCAACAGACACAATCCAATTATTTAAATGGATAAAGGACAGCTAGACCTTTCTCCAAAGAAGATATACAGATGGCCAATACGCACATGAAAAACAGAAAAAAATAAAGGTTCAACATTGTTTATCACTGGGGGAATGCAAATCAAAACACATTTTAATACAATTGCACACTCACTAGGATAATGATATTAAAAAAGCAACATCATGTCCAGGAGAATCTAATAAAAAGCAGCAAGTACCCCAGATTGCTGCAGCCTGAGCCTATGACTAACTGGAACCTTGCTTCGGCCAGAACCAGGTAATCCCCAAATGTCCTACCTATTACTTCCTCATCCTTAAACCCTTCAAAAGTTTGTCCTGAGCCCAGATCAGAGACGGGTTTGTGAAGATTTGCTTCCAGTCTCCATGATGATAAGTAGAGATTGACCTCACAATTAAATCCGTTTTTCTCTTCAAAACCATGTGCTCAGTGGCATATACACAGAAGCCAATATCTCTTGAGCAGCAAGAGTTACACATTATGGTACTAAATGCCACTGATAGTTTACAGTGGTTACTTTCAGGTGATGTAAATGCACCTCAATTAAAAGAAACAACTGTTCATTTCCTGCACTATTATGCTCGAGGGGCAAGATGGGAAGACTCTGAGATCCCTTTTCTTATGAGGTCCCTCTCAACCTTTAGGGAAATTTTTGAGAGTCTATGCTCCTGTTACCATCATATGCCAATGCCAAGGAAAGAAACTATACAAGCTATAAGCCCCATTTTATAAAAAAATAAATTACATCTCATTTGTTCTTTTACTGTAATGAAAAAGTAAATGTCTGAATCTTTTCCCCTGATAATGGGATCTATTGCTATTAGTCTCATGAATACTAAGTTGCATTTAGTACTATACCTTAATAAACTTAGATGTCAGTCAGTCATTTAGTTATCACATGTATGGAATGCTTGGGATCCTTCAATGAATTAAGCAAAGATCCCACATTTTAGGGAGTTTACATTCCAGCAAATAGACATAGACAGCAAAGAATTTATATAATAAATGAATTCTGTACTATGTTCATGGAGGTTATAGAAAAAAGTAGCATTGAGTATAGTAGGAATACTCAGTGATTATTCTTTGAAAATTTTGATAGAATGTAAGTTCCTAACTGGTCAAAATCAGGGTAGCTTTTATCCATTTGATCAAAGAATATAAGGCTTATTTATTACTTTAAAAAGGAAACTATGTCATCCTTTTTCTTTTAAATTTTACTTACACTATTCCTCTGTCATTTGTGGAAAAAAGATCAATTTCATTTGTTTCTTTTTTCTGGTACTTTCCTTCTTAAATTGTAGATCTAACATACAACAAACATAATTTAAAACCCACCCAAATGGGCAAGATAAGGGAGTATATTAGAATAACATTAAAATTTTTTAAAGTAAGTAATCATGAGGTTAAACCAATCTTAAGTTCTATTTCTCTCTTGGATTTCCACTTTTGAACAGTGCTTGTTTATTATTCATCATCAATTAAGAGGTGTATTGCCTTTGAAGCAAGTAAATATTCAAATTAACCTTTGCTTGGGATACTTATTAAAATAAATATTTATAAGTTGTTATAGATTTGTTTTGCTTTTCAAAATCTAAATTACTGATTAACATATCATTTTAACACTTCCTTAAAACAAGTCAGCTCAAATACAGCTTACCCATGTCTTTACATCAACATTTTACTTACATATGCTGCACCTGTATTTAAAACCTTTCCAAGATCTTAAAAGTCTGTTGACAGAAATGATATTAAATTAGAATCTAGATCCCAAGTTTCGTGCTGTTATTCTCAGCAGTAAAGAAAGAATTTTCAAGACACTGGAAAATTCCCACCATTAACAGCTGGGTGAAGTATTCTGAATGCTCACAGACCAACCTAAACAGTTCTTGCTCTATTTTAGTTCTGTTCTTTCCTTTATCCCAATTCTCTATGGAAGCCGCCTGGGATTGCCTCAGTGCTTTGGGTTTAATTTTTTGGAAATCACAATAAAACCAGTATCCACGCCTGAGGTGATGCATACCAAGGCTTTCCAGGTCTTTCATCCTCCCCTGCCAGACAACGCTGAATTCTTAAGAGAAGAACAAAGCATCTTTTACCCAATGATTTTCCACAATGTCATCAATTGAAACCTGAGGCAAATAATCTGGGAACACATTCTAAAAGATTGCTCTCAAGAAAACTGCTTTAGCATTTTACCTCTAATTCCTCCTTTTGCAGGCAATGCGATTCAGTTCCAAGAGATCTGAAAGGCACAGATTCCAAACTTACCCATCTATTATCTTTATTTTGTCAGTTTCAGGCCAGTGGATCTCCTTTTACTGACAGAAAATAAACATTCAGGCAAACAAAGTGAGCAACTCCTGCTAATACATTACCAGGTGGCATGGAGTGACTCATCTATTAAGCAGACAATCAGCCTTTAAGTCTTCACTCGCAGTGGATGTTCACTTGTCAACGTCTGCAATGTCTACAGGTTTCCATGGGGGGAAGAGAGGTGCTGCCAGTGACCGGCCAGCGTGAGTTGATTATTCCTTATTTCTCTTTTCTAGTTGTTCTTTTTAAAACTTGAAGAGGGTAATAATAATGCATATTAAGGACACTGACTGAAAAAAACTCATCTTGAGCATAGACCAGGTCCATAATTCACATTGAATACACTTGTTTTGACTAAAATGGTATCCATGTACTTGGATGCTTTTAATTTTGAGCTCTGGAAAATTCAGAACTGAGTTGCTACTTTTGTCTGTCTCTATTATAGTGCCCTCCTTTAATTATGAGCTATAATGTATAACAAACACTTAAACATTTAAAACTGGACCATTTACAAAGACACAGTCTTTGTAATGGAAAAATATTAATATATTTCATGTCGTGAATAATGAGATTGAACACAGGTGCTTATTTGTTCCAGATTCTCCACTTTTGTAAAGGACCCGTTCAAGCATATTATCCAAATTTTATACAATTTCCCCCTATTAACTTAGAGGCGCTCGTCATGCTTTTTACACGCCAATTATTTTGTCAGTTATGTTTGCTACAAATATCTCCTCTCATTTAATTATTTTTATTACCTCTATTTAGTTATCCTGTCTTCAATTTAATTTACTAAGTTTCTCTTGCCAAGTATTTTCTTTACTTTTTAACTCATTTAAGTAATTCTTTCCTCCCCTGAGGTGGGGAGACTTTTTGTCTCTCTGTTGGAGGAGACTTTTTGTATCTGTATTTTTGTCTCTACATTTTGTCTCTGCATCCAGAGGTCACGACAGCTGGTTGACCCTGCAGCTGGACCAGGGCAAATGGAGGCTCCTGGTGCTCAGAATCTCGGTTCCCAGAGCCACGGTGGATTCAAGGACGGACGGAACCTTGGGCGTGCTGTGCCCTGAGCCCACCCGGATGTGCTCCCGACCGGAAGCCTCTGGAAGCGGAAGATCCCGGGCAGGTGCTGGACTCGACCTTCTTGGAGCCACGGGATAGGACTCCGCGGTAATTTCTGTCGCTTATTAAAACCACTGCGCTTTTCACCCAGGTGTTCTGTAGAGAAGCTAAACAAAGTATATCCAACCCGCATAGACTTTTAGTCTAATTAGTGATCAGCCGCTGGCAAGGGGCTGAGGGCTTGCAGGTAGGAGAGAGGGGTCAGTGAGAAGGAGAGGTTCCCCTCGAAATAACGGGTTCTCGCCCGGCTGCGTCCAGAGACCAGAGGCTGTTTTTGTCTGAGAACTTTATCGTGGACCCCACGGGAGGGGTGGGGGCTCGTGCCTGAGTCACACGCTCCCCACACTTGAGGGGCTGTCAAGGGCAGGGACTTAGGCGCTGTGTCCTCATCGTAGGGACTGGGTGGTCCTTTCCTGGCGTCTGGCGGTCGCTGGCTCATCGTGCCCTTTCGTGCTTTTTCGTGGGTTCCATCCATCCTCGAGTTAAATCTCCTCCCCGCAGGCGTGAAATTGCTAATGAAGCAGAGGTCTCTGAGGGGACGCGAGGACGGCTAGTGCGCCACCTCCAGATCCAGCTCCAGCCCTAGTGATCTGGATGGAAACACAGCGGCACTGGGGTCCCTTCTCCATAGGACTGGTTGGTCTTTACTAGGGAGAATGTTAGCCCGGCTCAGATTTCCCACCTACTACCAGTTAGAACAGCTAGTTTCTCCTACGGCGCGTGGGCTCGGGCAGTCCCTGCCAACAGCCTGTAACATCCTAGATCCCGTTTTTCATCTGCTTCACTATTTCCAGCTTGTGGCTTTTCTTTGCAAATATGGATGCAGACATGTCCACAATTACATAAAAATTTCTGGAAATTAAAATGACTACAATCACCATGATTTTCTTCCTTTGGTGGAAGGTCCGAATGTCATTTAACAGCGCTTCCACACTTTCACTTTAAGAATTTTTTTAATGTAAACAATGTGTTTATCTTTCTAAAATATTTAATTTCTTTTTCTTGAACTAAACAGTATTTATAATAATCCTTACAAAATCTACATACATGTGTGTTCTTTATTTTATTACAATTAACAGACCTCAACTTTCAAGTGGAATATTTCTTTTTTGTATTGGCTTCACTAGTTCTCATAATCTGCAGCTACCAGTTTGGTTTCCTATCTCTAGTCCTTGAATTCCAAAGACTTCAATATTTTTAGGTTTGCCCAATTCATTACAGCAGCCATTATTTTGTCACATGAACTAGTCATGCTGTGTGACAATGTTAAATAGTTGACAATCTACTTACTTCACTCTATCTCAAATGTTTATTTGCATTCTTCTTTTATAAATTATCCCTTTGTAGCTTTGCCAGGTTTTCTATTGGGATGTCAAATGTCTTCCTATGCCTTTATTATAATAGAGTTTGGATTTAATATTATCCCCTTTCTCATGTTTTAAATCAATGATCTCAACTTTTTTTTTTTTTTTTTTTGCATATCAGTATGCTTCATTGTATTCTAAATACAGCAATTTAAAACTCTTAAATGGTTTTGAAGGTAGTGAAACTTACTGTTTTCCTTAATAATTTTTGCTTTGACTGTAATATATGTGTGTATAAATATATATATACACATATAAACTTCCTCTACTTTCAAATGACAAGTATATTTATCGCATGCATTTTACATGTTTTTGTACATTTTAACATTAAATTTTTATGTAGAAAAAGTTGATAGTTTGGGGTACAATTCAGTTAGTTTTTAAAAATACAGGAGAGTATAATCAAATTCCAGTACACCCCACTATACACACATCCATTTCTTGCTCCCCTTTTGTATGCAAGCATATCAGTCACCCTTAACCTGTGGCTTCATAGATCCGTTTTCCTTTCCTAGTTTATCACTTTTTTCAGAAAGTTATAAAACTGGATTTTTGTAGTGCATATCCTTTTGAGTCTGGCTTCTTTCAGTTAGCGTAATATATTTTTGATATTCAGCCATTTTATTGAGTGTCTCCAACATAGTTTGTTCCCTTTCATTCCTGAGGAGTGTTTTATGGTACATTATGTACCACAGGCTGTTTTTCTATTACATATAGTAGGTTTTGAATTGTTCTCTCTTTAAGCCATTTACAAATAAAACTATTCTAAATATTAGTGTATTGACTTTCTATTAGTATAGGTGTTTCATTACACTGAGAGTAGGATTTCTGAGTTGATAAGCATATGCCTTATTTTAATAAACTACCCAAGATTTTCCATATTAATGTACCATATTTGCATTCCTCAAGCAATGAATGAGATTTCCGGGCTGTTCTGCTTCATCTTCATCAGCTCCTGGTCTTGTCACATTTTTGTTTTGTTTTGTTTTAACCATTTAGATAATATGGGGTATGTAAATATGATTTTAATTTGCATTTCCCAAGTGATTATTAATGTACAGTATCTCTTCATGTGCTGTTGACTACCTGTGGACCTTCCTCCATGAAACGCCTATACAAATCTCTGTTTTTACTGAATTACTTATTTTCTTATTAATATTTTGAGAGTTGTTAAAATATATTTTTGATTCTTATCATCTGTCAAATCTATGATTTGCAAATTTTTTTCTTCCTTTTTTAAACTTACCTTTGCACTACCACATCTACCATTTTTAGGAAAAATTGTATTTGATGAAATCTAACTTAATTTTTTTCACTATGGATCATTTTGGTGTATTAGTGAATTATTTGTTAAATTAAGGATGTTAAGAATTTTTTCTACTGTATTTTCTTCTAAAACGTGAATACATTATATTTTGTGTTTAAGTCTACAGTTCAGTTTAAGTTAATCATTATATGCAGTATGAAATATAGTTTGCGGTTTTCTTTTTTGGCATAAGTATGTCCAGTTATCTGAAAACATTTGTGAAAAAGGCTAATCCTTCTCCATTTTCACCTGGATCACAAAATCAATTTGTCATATTTTGGGGGCCTGTTTCTGACCTCTCATTCCTTTGCACTAATATATGCATCCTTTTGCTAATGCTGCATTGTCTGGATTGCTGGAGTTTTATAATAAATCTTGAAATTGAGCGGTGTGAGTACTCAAAATTCTTTTCCAAATTGACTTGGCTATTCTAGTCCCTTTGCCTTTCCATATATATTTTAATATTAATTATTTTTTTAATATCTACAAAAATATCCTGCTTGGATTTTGATAGGGATTTCAGTGAAACAAATTATAGATTAATATATGGACATTTGATATTTTAAATTTATTGAGTTTTACAATATATAAACCCAGTAATTTACATCTTTTGAACCATGAATAATTAATGATTTTTACTGTACATGTCCTGCATGTAATTTTTTTATACTTGCAACTTATAGAATTGCATTTTTTGGATATGGTAGTAAGTTGTACTTTAAAAATTTTTGATAACCAATTGTTCAATGAAAATGGTAGTTTTATTGCCCTTATTAGTTACAAGCCTGTTAAATTCACTTATTCTATGAGTTTTATAGGGAGTTCATGGGGTTTTGTCTATAGATCATTAATATGATATGTATATACAACCAGTTGTATTTATTCATCTCTAATCTGAAAGATTATTATTTATATTTCTTTATTCTACTTGCTAGGATTTTCAGGATGGGTTTTGAACCAGATGATGAGAGTGTATATATCCTTGTTTGAGACTCTTTATCTTAGAGGGAAAGAGTCCACTTTTCATTAAGTATGATATAAAGTTTAGGTTATTTGCATATCAAGAAATTTCCTTTCATAACTAGCTTGCTGAGTATTTTATTTTGAATTGGTTGTTTTCAAATGTTGATATTCTCAAGTTGAATGAAGTTGGTCAGGATGTAGCAAACTTTTGTGTGTTACCAAGTATTCTAAATGCTTTGATGATTTACTAAATTTTTCACCATACTGTTTCCTCTTTTTCAGAGATGCAAGTGGCTTGAATTAATGTTAGGCCTTCACTACTATCTCATAGTTCCTAGTAGGTCTACCCATTGCTTTTCCTACCTTTTTAAAAAATCACTTGTCAAATTTGAATTTTTTTTTAATTTTTCAAGATCACATTCATGTCTGCTTTAGTATTGAGTTCATTCATTGAATTATTTCATGTATTATATTTTTTTTAAAGTGTGTATTTTTTTAATGGTTTGTTTTTTCTGCAACAACTTAATTTTTTTCCTTTGTTTCAAAAGCGTTCACTTTTTCACATGGAGATTTGTTGTAATAGCTTGTTTTCCAGTCTTTATCTCATTATACCAACATCTGAATCATCTCGGGCTGGCATCTACTGATTTTCTTTTTCCTGGAGATTTGGTCTGATTTTCCTAGTTTTTGCTATGTTGGTAATTTTAGATTATATTCTGGACATCTTAAATACTATGTTGTGATATGCTGGTTCCTCTTTGAAATCTTCTGGAGAAAGTTTCTTTCTTTTTTTTTTTTTTTGCTTATTTGTTTTGTTTTATGCTTATTTAAGCAGCCAAGCACACCTACAAGTTCTGTTTTTCCTTATTTTGGTAGTGTTTCCATTCCCTTAATTTTCAAAACTTTTACTCTGGCCTTCAGACCATTTCTCTGCAACATGACCTGGGGTAAGTATCACCATTAACTTCTAAAAGCCTACTCAGTGCTTTGCATATGTTATCACATATGCAGTTTGGTAGTGAATATGGAACATAAAGCTAATCCATATCAGAGTTAGAGATTTTATTGCATATCTCTTCTTTTTCAAGAATTTTCTGATATCAGACTCCAGGAACACTTCTATCTGCTCATAAATAATGGGATTATCTGAGTCTTATCCTTTAACACCTTTGCTTAGTTCTGTACTCAGAATAAAGCAGTGAGAAAAGAGAGACAAAGTATTGGAGATTCCCTTCATATTCTTCAAACAATAGGAAGTTCTTTTCCTAATTTTCCTTATTCTCTGAAGGGATAAAGTTTTTACCATAAGCTGTTTAAATCTGCCCGTACCACCTAATGCCATCTCCTCTTAAACACTTTTCTATGTTAATAGGGTGGCTTAGATACGTATTGTCTTTATTCTGTGAGCCCTGGGAGGTAACAATAGCTTGAACTCATAGCTTTGTGCAACTGTCTCTTCTAGATTAACATAAACAAGGACATGAGTTATAACCACTCAACAATTCAATAACACAATATTGTATAAAGATTTTTCTCAGACACTCATAATCATAGCATTGTTGACATTTTAATATCATTACAAATAACTCATTTTATTTATCTGTTAAGGAAAAGTGAATCAATGAGTAAACTCTCAGGGCCAATTTTATCACCTGTCTTTATATCTTAATAGAAAACATTCAAAATTTGCATTTTTCTACTCAATGGAAACCTTTGAAAGAAACTATCAGTGTGTCTTCTTGGTTATAGTACAGCTCACTAGAATTTTTGAAGAGTAGTAGGGATGCATTCTTTTCTGTAGATGGTTATTTACAGATGATCCTTTCTGCTATGGCATCAACTTTTATAATGAATCAGCTGTATTCAGTAGAAAAAAATCTTTCAAAATAGAATCTATACTTTTTATATTCTTTTGATTAAGACATTGTAAACTATGTGATAAAATTCTCAAAAGAAAATATATCCTGATCTCTACTAAATACAGAATTGAAGCATAGAAATTAAAATACATGTTTTGAAAGACAAAGAATAAACAAAATGACAATATGTTTTATTTATCTTAGTGAATTTCTCTTTTGTAAACATCTAAAAATACCATTTCGACTCTTCCTAATCCTTAGAACAGTAGGATAGTTAAACAAATGAACAATACTGGTCAAAGAGAGCAATGATATTATTTTACTCAGCACTAAAACAAATAAGAAGCACTGTCTTCGAGCATAAAGCAAAGTTATTGTTTTTTTTTTTTTTTTTCCTATTTGGTAAAGCTGTTATATTATTGGACCTTAAATAAAGATTATGATTATCAAATTCAGAGAAATTCATGTTGAATGTACAAGGAGACCCCTTCAAAAGTCTTGACTTAATCCTTTAATAAATTATGGTGCTGTCTCTTGCTGAAAGGGTAATAATAATCACCGTAGAGGACTTAGACATTACTGACAAATCTGGATGGTGAAAAGATAATTAGACCTACATTCAGAATAACTAAATTACAAAGCCATATTTTGCAATAAAAATTTAGAGAAAGAATTGGAGTCACTTTCATTTTAAGTATAAATATTATATTAAATTAAGAATAAGAGAGATAATTTGACCTAGTATTTAATATAGAAAAGAACATGCAAAGATGCAAATTCTACCACATTACTATTTAATGAGAAACTAGTCTGAAAAATATGCTAATTGCTTTATCATAGTTTTACTATAGCTCCTTGTAAATGTTTTCCAATTGTGCCAATAAAAATGAAATAAATTAACCACAGTTAGATGGTTCAACCACGGTAGGTTCAAGGTTTATCTCAGCTTAAAAAAAAACTTATTTTCTGTGTTCTACGGCTGAGGAAAAAAGCAGTTTTTGCGATTAAATTTTAGAGCAATCTTTGCAGATGAAAATGAATCACTATGAAGAATTCAAAAGCAATTCAGGACATGTAGAGCATGTCACAGAGTACACTTAATGCTTTCTTTGGTCTTCCAGTGGATTCACTAATACAGCACCTCAGTTATAGAGTGGAATAATGGTGCTTTGATCCACGGGAATAACTCATTCAATCATGCCAAGTTTAAACGCAGGAAACCATAAAATTACTCACTTGGTATCTTTCCTAAAATGGAAAATAATTTATCACAAATAGTTGTGCCTGTAAGTTTTAAGCCTGGCGTTTTATGATCTTTGGCAATAGTCCAGTCCTGTAGCTTATTACAGTACTGCCTATATAACATTGGCAGAAATACAAAATTAAACATTTTGTTCAAATATCCCTTTAATCATTAGAGAGAAGTGTCACATTACCTCATGTCTTAGTTTTGTAAGGATATATATGTATATGTATATGTATATATATATGTAGAGAGAGAGAGAGAGAGAGAGAGAGAGAGAGAGAGAGAGAGAGAGAGAGAGAAACTAAGCTTTTAATATTTAATGATTGTGGATCAAGTTATAGTCAAGAGTTGCAAAATATGGCACAGTGCTCCTAGAGAGGGTTATCTTTTAGGAACACACAGGACATACTTGATCTATTTCTTCTAAATGCCTTGTAATTTTCTAGAACTTTTAATATCTATGGTATTGGGATAAAAAGATCTTATTTTAATTCTATGATAGCAGTATTTTTAAGTTTCCATATATGAAATAAAGAAGAGCATGCTTGGACAAAGAAACTAGAACAATTAAATGTATTTAAATATTCACTTTGATTATGGTTTATAATTTATAGTTTTTCTTAAGACTCAATAAATTTTTGTTGATTCATTCTATTCATTAATAGTAAAAATCACAATCATAAGATATTGACTTCCAGTATTAAAAAGTCAATATTCACTGATATTAAATATGTATAAAGCATCATATATATCATAGATATACATTTTATGTAGTATAATTATTAAATTCATTATTAGAATAATTTTATCCTGTAAGCTGACCTTCACAGAAATGACAATTCAATATACTTTGTATTATTAATGACAGAATGGAAGAAGAAAGACAGAAGGTAGAGGCTACATTTTGTATAAGAGAAGTGACCCTTTTTGTCTCCAGAGATCAGCTTAGTCAGTTTAGTCAGAGAACATGATTGAATATAAATCTCACTCTTCAGAGCACTTAGAAAAAGCCAGGCAATGGAAAGAGATGTAATCCTTGAACCCTAAGTTCTGCTTGTACTCTAAAACAATATTGATTTTATAAACAACAGAAGAAGCACATAAAGCAATCTACACTACACCAGACAGCAGAAGCTCAGCAGAAAACTGGCATAGATGAGCTGTTTTTTGCAGCAGATGATTCTGCGTGTAAATGTTGGCCTGGGTCAAACTAATCCTCTCCCTTTACCTCTTTATTCAAATCCTTGATTCAGACCCATTCCGTTTTCTCCTGTCCCTGCAAAAGGTAAACTTACTTCTCTCTCTCTCTCTCTCTCTCTCTCTCTCTCTCTCTCTCTCTCTCTCTCTCTCTCTCTCTCTCTCTCTCTTTAAAGGAAAGGCAGGAATGAAGGTGAGCAGAGGCAGACAGGGAGGAAGAGAGAGGAAGAAGCGCTTTATTTTATTTAGTTGTTCATCTTGTGTCCCCCTGGCTCCAGGACATGAACTCAGGACCTTGGGATGGATGTGGACTGCACCCAACCCCTTTTCCACCAGGGCGCACCAAACTTACTTCTCTTTGATGTTTAGATTTGTGGGATTCAAATAAGAAAGCTGTTGAGTTAATGAGATTTTTCTTTATTAAAAATGCAGCACTATGAGATTGTACTTACACAAGCCCATATTTACTCACAGATGTTTAATAGTTGAGTTTGCACTGTATTGAATAAGGTACCCTCTGGACCAGGTACCATGAATAGCAAATTGCACTGTTCTGGAAACTTGGAATTGTGTTATAAAATATGTAAATTTTTCTTGCTCAGTTTTGATTAGTTGAGTGGACGATGAGGTTAAGTAAATAAGCATGTTTTAAGTAAGTGAAAGTTTTTTGTAAAACGTTTTGTCAGATATTCATTTAATTCAAACACAGTATGGAAATTAACTTTACTGTAATTTCAATTTGGAAGATTATGGAAATTCAACTATATTGAATAACTTGACCAAGACTATATAGTCAGGAATGAAATTTGAACAGCCACATATGAGAGTAAATTCTCAATGATTTTCCTAGATAGATCTTACTTATATATTATATACTCTTAGGAGATGATACATTTTTATGTTGTATGCATTATTATATACAATATTACAGTACTAAGGATGGTGACATTCTTATTAATTATTTACCTTGTTGCTTGCTTGAGAATCTGGGCTCACAAATGGGTATGTTTCAGGGTTTAGAAGAGAAGAGAGAGTAAACAATTGTTTATAAAAGAAAGCATGTCCATGTTCTGAGAATCTATTGAAGAGCTTTCAAAACTGAAGTTAAGGAATTAAGTACGATAAAGGAAGGAGGAATAACTAAGGAATGATAATGGTTTCTAAATAAGACCTCAGTACTAGGGAAAAAGCAGAAACCAAGCAGGGGTACTTTATGGAAACAAACAAAAGGTAGTGATTCGAATAACAAATGATGTGCTTCTGACTGGACATTTGAATAAAGTGAGGGGAAGGGGATTCATGGCAGGGAATGTGACATGAATATTCATTTTGTTTATTTCATGTCATTTCATTTATTTTCTGTACTTATTTATTCATTTTATTTTATGTATTTATTTTTTATGGCATTCGGATATTTTTGGTTATTTATTTATTTTAAAATGTGCAGGCAGGAATGAAGGCAAGTAGGCAGGTAGGCAGGATGAGAGAGAAGGGCGAAGCAATTTTATTTTTATTTAGTTGTTCACACCGTTTTTCTCCCCACAGACTTGGGCCTCAAATCCAAAGATATGTGGCCTGGGCTCCTTCAAAGTTGATTGACCCAATTGCTACACTACCGGGGTGTGCCTTGCTTTTTGTTTTTATTAAAATTATTTTATTGAGGTGTAGTTGATACGTAAAATGCTTTCATATTTTATGTGTACTGAGTTTGGGGAAAGCAGGCATCCATGAAACCATCACTTCATTCATTCATTCTACCCTGCCAGTTTCTCAGGCTCCAGCCTTGCTGATGAAGTGGGCAGATGAGAGGTAGGGACCTCAGGTTGAGCAGGTGCCCCAGGGGTGCATGTGAGAATGCTTTGAGATGCTTTGCTTTCTATAGTAATTTTTTGTTAGTTAAAACTGAACTCTTGGTTAATTGTAGTAAATGAGGGTGAAAATAAACAAAATTCTAGGTTTTATTAAAAGCTAAGATGTATTTAATTTTCTGTAAGAAGATGAAGTTCAATAGTTGTGTTTTGCACTGTATTGAATAAGGTACCCTCTGGACCAGCAGTCATTGAATGTGGCCGTGAAGTGTCTTAAGGCTCGCGATCTCATGTGAAGATAAGGACTGGGGAAGCCGGTTCCTCAAGGAGAGGACATGAACCTGCATGGCAAGTGACAGAAGTAGGTGACATAAAAACTGTCAAGTCTGGCTTTCAATAAATTTTCACGTAAAGTATGTTTAGACAGCTCTGTGTTTAGGGCTCGGTAAGTCAAGGCATCATTTCTGAAGTTCTTGCCCCACTACTCCACTCACATATTCAGTTTCCACCTAATAATTTGGTTTGCATTTAAAAAAGAGAAATGTTATCAAAATATATATAAACAAAGGTAATTTATGCTTTTACAAATTACTAAAGTGTATGATTTTAAACTAGTGAAATGCAGTTTAATTTATCCATAGTTAATTCCTCTGAAGGACAGGATGCCGCAGAAAGTAGGTTAAGAATATGAACTCTGCAGTCAGATGGCTATATTTACATCCTGGCTAGATTTCTGGAAGTAATTCATGGGGAATAAATTACTAATTCTCAGTTTCTCAGTTTCTTCATCTATAAAAATAGAGGTTATAGCATACCCGCCCCCCCATAAATGTGTTCCTCAGTGAACTAGCACATGACAAGGGTTCAGTATGTTTTAGCTACTTGTAAATATTATTGTTATTAAATTCCCTCTAAATTTACTTTCTGTTCTTACTTTCCATTATGCTCAGTTTCTTAATGGCAGTCTATGTATTTGGAAACACTAGCAGAAAATCATTATCTGCTCATTCTCCAACTTTCTAAATTTCCAGTGAGCAGCCCCTGCTGCTCCGCCCTCACTTGGAGTCTTGAGACTTAAGAACAAAGATTCAATTCAATTGAACACTGCTTGGTGCTAATTATTGGCAAGATTGATCTTGTGGGAACAGCTAAGATGAGTGAATTGCCAACTCTGATCTTGGGTTCATATACTGATGGAAAATATTTACAGCTCGAGACCTCTCTTTGCTATGAAGCTGCATGTGTAATATAACTGGGACGCTGATGAGGGTCCAGTGGGAGTGTGTTCACTTTTAGAATTTTACCACTGATGCGACACCCTTCAGGCAGTTGAAGAATGGAACCTTATCAAGTGAGATGTCAACTTTCTTCTAGAGATGACATTTTTCAGGTTCTAGTCACTTGCTTTGGAAACATTCCGATTGCAAAGGTTCCATGTGAAAAACGTGTAAGTGGATTACATTGAATTTTTGTAAGAATTGAGGCTCATGTTTTTTGTCTCCTGTTTCAGAGCCTCTGTCATTTCTTGCCCTGTCGACAGTAGCTTGGCTTTGCTTCGAAAAGTTTTTCTCCTTAAATCTCCAGGATTTCTCCATTAATCTTTCCCACACACCCAATACAAGTTTTAATACCTCTCCCCTACTTAGTTGAATGGAATCAGTTGTACTATTTTGTTTCTATCATCCTGGTCTTTTCTCTGTATATATTTATCTCAAATAGTGAACAACATTTTAGTTCAAATCATCAAAACTATAGTTAACACTCAGTCTCTCCTCATCTTTCAACTCAGGACCTTATCAAGCAAGATGGGATATGGTGAACTGGGTGGAAAAATGCAAATTAAATTTTAGATAAAATGCAACCGTGAAAGCCCTAGACGAAACCAACTTTTCAAATGACACAGTTTCAATTTTTTTTTTTACTAAATCGAGTGGGGAGTTAAAAGATATGGCTAAGTCTCATGCATATCTCCAAACTTGTATCCATAGAACGTGGAAAAATATATTGTGCACACTCAGGTGACTGAGATGCTGGTGTGTGGATCACATGCAGACCGATAACTGGGGTTCAAGATCCAGGACTGAGGTTAAAAACAAAAACAAAAACAAACGAACTAAATAAATAAAGATGTTTCTTCAAATGTCACAAAGAAATCATCTGTCTCTGACAAGATTGCCTTCTGTGCACAAAAATTCCGGAGGAGCAAGAATAAGTTGTATGAACATAGCCCTGAATTCATGTAATACTGTTATATCTTAATTATAATTTATCATGTCATATTTTAAACTTTGCATTAAAAAAGAACACATATATAATATCCCAAAGTAAACTTTGCTCCCACATAACTTGTTGAAAGATGAGGAGAGACTGAGTGTTAACTATAGTTTTGATGATTTGAACTAAAATGTTGTTCACTATTTGAGATAAATATATACAGAGAAAAGACCAGGATGATAGAAACAAAATAGTACAACTGATTCCATTCAACTAAGTAGGGGAGAGGTATTAAAACTTGTATTGGGTGTGTGGGAAAGATTAATGGAGAAATCCTGGAGATTTAAGGAGAAAAACTTTTCGAAGTAAAGCCAAGCTACTGTCGACAGGGCAAGAAATGACAGAGGCTCTGAAACAGGAGACAAAAAACATGAGCCTCAATTCTTACAAAAATTCAATGTAATACACTTACACGTTTTTCACATGGAACCCTTGCAATCGGAATGTTTCCAAAGCAAGTGACTAGAACCTGAAAAATGTCATCTCTAGAAGAAAGTTGACATCTCACTTCACTTATAATCATTCTATGAATGTTGATAAATAACAAATCTCTATCAAAGCCTCCTGTGAGATAAGAGGTAAAAAATCGTTAAAGAACTATCTGCAGATGTTCATCTAAGATTTCTCTTTGGTAATATTAAAAGCTTGGACTTAATCTTCAATAATACCATGCATATTGAGAGAACAAATAAATTATACTATTTTTAGCTTTTTCCCATTTACACATTTAACATTCAGTTACCAGATGCTTGCATCAGGTTAGACACTGTGTCAAGACACATACGTGTACACACACACACACACACACACACACACACGGTAAGTTGAATGATCATTAAAATTTTATTTTTTCAAAGTCAATGCCTAAAATTCTGAGAGATGGGAGCCAGGTTATCATCTCAATTTCGCTATAGGAGTTTTTCTAGAAGTTTTTGTGGGTACTTCAGTTCACCTTTGGACAGAATACTATCACTTTTCTTAAGAAATGAAAAGATACCACCTTTTTGTTAAAATTTGATTATGTATTTCTAGATTGGTTGTCATCTGTGTGAGATTGAAAGCTGTTGGATTGATTATCTAGAGTGTGGTTTATGTTTTTCTTGACTTTCTAGGAGTAAAGATTGTACTCTGCAGAGAGACAACGTTATTTTTAATTGTTTTGGGACCTAAGTGTGTGTTCAGGGTGGGGGGTGGTTCTTGCTGTAGTTGGTTCAGTGCTTTGCCATGTGGATTTCGTTTATTCAGAGTCCAATTAACGACGCATCTTAGAGTGTCAAGAGCAGGGCTGTTTTGCTGTTCCTGCACAGCTGAGTGATCTGACAGCCTGGGTGCTGTTTCTGTAGACATCAGGGCACCGTCAAGGACCCCTCCAACAGTGGCAGTAGAGTGTCCTTTGGGTTGAGTCAGGGAGACTCGGGAATGCGGGGCAGGGTGAAATAGACGGGAGGCATCTGGCTTGTGAGCCAGATGAGTTATCTGAGTCATTCGAGAAATGATTTCAGGAACATTTTTCATGGGAAAAGGGAAAAAAGGTCTAGTAATGTTTAAACATATTGCTTTTTTATAAGTAAAAAGATAATCCATAATTTTTCAATTAATGTTAAACTGCTCTTTCTTTTCCTAACCCTTCCTGGCTTTCTTGTTACTCTTCCCGCATGCAGTGTTTATCAGTGCATTCATGTCTTTACTCTAATTGCTTCTTCAACCTGGAATATTCTTGTCTCAGACCTTTGCATTGATTTTCTTATCACTTCATTTATGTGTGTAATTTTATGTTACCTCTTCAGAAAGACTCTCAACTTGAATGTTTCCCTCTCTGTTATTATTCTTAGTACCTTATTTATTTTTCTTCATATCATTTATTAGTAATATTGTATCTATGTATCTATGTATATATGTGTGTATATATATATGCATATATATATAATGCACTTATTTCTTATCTTCTTTCACAGGATTGTAATCACTAGTACAAACACTATCCCGCCCTTGACACATAAGGTCAAATTAACCTAACTTGTGATTCACTAATTATCCTTTCTATATTTATCCTATTCAACTAATTAATTGAATTGACTTTGTTAATTTCTATATACTATTTGTATAATTTATGTTTGATTCCTTTTTAGTGAGATTCATTTATTCTACTATCCTGTTCTTGAATTTTTGTTTGCATTCTCTTATAATTCTATGCACATTGTAGACACATTATTTTAAACCCAATGTTACTATACTCAATTTCAGTGATCTCTTGAGTTGACAACTCTCTGAACAGATTTGGTGATACTCTCATTCAGGATTTTTAATACTTGTTAGGAGTGCAAGTTTAGGAGCTTAGCTTTTGTGAGAAAATGATGTCCTAGTTTATCAATCTATCTTGATGGAACAAAACCAAATTTGGTTTTTACTGTTTTTTTTTTTCAGTGTACAAGTTCACATGTCACATGTCAATTATTGTGCTAATTCTTGGCTTCACAAACCCTGAACCCCTTGGAGACATGAGAATCTGAATCTCATACTAATAAGTGGCTAAAACTCATCACAAATTATAGTTGTTTCCATTCATCCATGGCACAGTCTTAACTGAAGGCAACTTCCTTCTTGAGTCACCAGGGCTGGTGGGTGAAGTGCTCATGGTTCTGTGGAACAGACTTTTAACTCCTTTTAGCTTTCAGATTTTATGAAAACTGAAATATGAAAATATTTAACTTCTTTGTACTCTGTATATAGAACCAGTAATGAATTCCCCACGTGAAGATCAAACCCATGCATCTCTCTTAGAACTTGCCTGTAGGTAGGATGACTCAGGTAAAATGTTGACTTCAGTGTCCGTTCATGGCTACACTGACCTTCTTGAGTTTCCTTCATCTCTAACACACATTCCTTCCTTTTCTAGTTTGCTTGTAGACTCAGAATTGTTTCCCTTATTTAATGCATTGTTAGCATGCTGTATGATTTAAATGTAATGAGAGAAACATAGTTTTGAGATCAATTTGTAAAACTGAAAATGGAAAAGATGCAGGAACTATAGAGAGATAAAACTGAAAGAAGGAAGTGACAAGGAGGAGCACGCAGGGAAACTTGAATCCAGGCAGTACGCACACAAATAGAAAAGAGTCACTTGACTGAACTTGGAGTGGAAGGCCTGGAACATTTTGTTGATGTGGAATAGCAGCATGGGCACCAGCAGTGCAGAGAAGGGCTAAACCAGAACTCTGCCTAGTTCTTCATACCCACGTCATTGTTTACTAGAAGCAGAGATTTCTTTCCTACATTTTTAAAAAATAATTTACACAAAGAGAACTGGAGACTATTTTCAGCTGGTTTTAAATGTATCTTGTATACCTCAAGTTTATATTCAATCCTCTCATTCAGGGTGATCCAGTGACCGCATATAACAGTTAACTTCATCTTTTATTCATATATACAAATTGACAACCAAAAGTCCCGAGACAGCTAGTAAAACGTAATGACTCAGAATAGGAATGGTTAAATAAGATTTTTTAAAAAATGATAGCCAATGGAAGCAGAAATTACATAAATTATTCTCAGATATGTATGTAAATATTTTAATGTTCAGTATGCTTAAATAGTGAAATAAAAAATACCAGTAGAAATGGGTATATAAAAAAAGAGGTTATAGAAGATATAATAGTGAAATAAAAAATACAGTAGAAATGGGTATATAAAAAAAGAGGTTATAGAAGATATAATTTGATAAAGGGAAATTGCAAAGAAGACTGTAGGTGTATGATGCAAAGCACAGATTATGGAATGTAATTGATTTCCTTTTTGCAGAAGAAGAATTACCACATTAATTGTGATGAAGAATCGAGAGAATAATTGAATCAGGAACTGGAAATAAGTTAAAAATCACTTTGAGAAGTGATTTCCTAAAACGTGTCAGTTTCTGTTTTCTTATTGAAGAATATAATAGTATATCAAAATAAGGTTTGTAGATGGTGAGGTTCTATTTGAGAAAAAAGAAAAAGCTGATCAATTACCACTATGGAAAATAGGATACAGAACTTTCCTAGGAAAAAAAATTAAATGATTTTGTAAATTTGTTTAAAGGAAAATAAAAACTCTTTCTTTTAAATAATAGAAATGAATGGATGGATCCAGGGTTGGGCACTTACTGTATGTGTGTGTGCATGCATGTGAGTGTGTTTATTCATGTGCACATCAGACATATAGGTAGGTCAATCAGGGGATCATTTTGAGGATATTGTCAAATAATTAGTTTAAGAGAAGGACCATGATATCTTAGCAGAGTAGAAAATTAAGTAAAAAAGAGGAGGAGCTTGCTAATAAAAGGAAATATGTCCAAGGACAGAATATCTGGCTATTTCTAAAAGAACCATTTTAGAGATAGTACAGAGATAAGAGGAGTCTAAAATTTGGAGGACATGAGGTTGGCTGTAGAATATTTTAGAAGTAGGGTTGTTTCAGGTGATACCAGGTTTTAGTGTTCAGGATGGTAGGGGGCTAGAGTGGAAAGCAGAGAAAATTCTCTAGGAATGAAGAGGTTGACACTAGCCTGTTTGATTGTAAATTAATGAATAAAATGGTACTATGAATAAAAACACAGTATCCTGAAGGAAGGCAGGTAATTCATTAATTAGAAAGTTTAATAAAATACAGAAGAGATGATAGTAGGGACTAATATCAGAAGCAAGATACACAAATGAAGATAAAATAACCCACAAATGGGACTCTTTTCTGCACAGACAGGGATATAGGATTTAGGCATGGGTTAATGAGTAAGTTTCTGATATAAATATCCTTTATTGAATTTAAGAGGCATATTAGAATAGGTTACAATGTGTGTGGTCAAAATCTATTCCCAAACTGCTCTTATTTTGTTACATGTACTCTGAGGGGCAGTACTGTGTGAGCTGGTGATCACATAGTGATCAGAACCCAAGCCGTGTTTATAGCTGTGTGATTTGGAAGAGAGGTTTACACTCTCACAAAGCAGGAAAAGAGAGGGGTGCCTGAAAATTATGAATGCAAAGACTCAACATGTGACTTAGAACAAGTCTATGACCCTGTATAAGAGAAAATGCTGAGAAATATGGGCAAGTAGTAATTCATTATCTTTTCCAATAAGGGATAGTTGAAATTAACTAAAGGAGGGACATGAGAATACAGTCAAAATGATTTACGTATATAAACCTGAGTAATAGAGAAAAAATTGAAAATTATATTTCACTAAAATTACCTGAGAAATAACCACATGCATACTCACTTGAATGCACACATATGACAAAAAAAATGTGGAAGTATTTTACTATTTAGTTGCTCATTATTACCTTCTTTAAAATTACTAGTTTTCTTCTGTGAGTATTTTGGTCTGCTAAACAAGAGCAGAATGCTAAAGAAAAAAAATAATTATGTTACAACTATTAACTATTCACATGAAAAAAAGGTGTTATTGATAGTCACACTCCTTTGTTTCATTTCTGGAATAAGTGGTGTTATATTTATTTGGATTGACCCTTGAAAATCAGCTTTTATCAAGCTTGATTCACCAAACTTCTGTACCCTTCACACCAACTTATTAAAGCCATACTTTCATATTGGCCATGAAAAAAGATAATAAAATTGTCAAAATGTATTGAGAAAAAAAAAGAAAGATTTGTTCCAGATGTTGACCTTTCGATTTCTCAATCAGACTTGCTTACAGAAAGAAAAAAAAAAAAGAAATCTCAGGGCTTACAAGAAACATAATAACTATGATGAGCTGAGAGAATTGATTCCAAACTGAGTAAAAGTAAGAGTGAGAGCAAACCTGTAAGGGAACATGCGCGCTGTTTCAGTTGGAGAGTTTTTATTAGCTGGATTGTACAGCTGCTTCAGCATCTTAAATTTAATTTTTTCGGTACTTTTGAATAGTGTAAGTTTCCAAAACACAAGGAGTTCAGGTTTGTTTCCTAGTGGCTGGTAAATGCTAAATGTATCTGATTTCTCTACTTATAAAATATTTCATCTTGAAAGGTAAGAATTGCTTACAGTGAATGACTTTCAAATATCATCCTTAGTGCTAAGGAATCACTTTCCATTCACTTACCAAATATTCTTGCCCTATTTCTTTTTCTTTTTTTTTTCAAAACATCCATCCTGTTTCAAATGAGAACTGTGACTATTTTTTCAGCATTACTTGAACTTGAGTTTTTATTTTACATTGCCTCATAATTAAAAGTGTTAGGTAGTAAATCATTGAGGTTTTATTATTGAAGATTTCTGATAATCTGACTACAGCATCTCTATGTTAAACCCAAGCAAAATATTTTTTTCTGAGCTATTCACATGACTTCAGATGCTGTCAATGGCTTATTGCAAAAGAAGATGACATTTCAATGGTACAATTCATTCAAAATTGAAGCCTTTTCCTTAGGGGTGACTTCCCTCATGCTGTGGTTGGAAGTCTCAATAACGATGGATTTATTTCACATACTCAAAAAAAAAAAAAAAAAAAAGTCAGGTTTCCAAGTGGTAAGGAGTAAATGAATTTTATCTAGTAGTACCAGAACATAGCCTTTAACAGTATGAATTTGTGATACCTCCATTGATATGCAAGAAGTAGACCCTAGATAGAAACAGATTTTACTAAATCTATGATCCTCATTGAAGTTTAACTGAGCTTGTTTCTTTTATTCTTGGAGCCTGAGGTGAATACTAGGATCTCCATCAGTTTCTGTGGGATTCTGTGAATATTAGAATGAACTATGATTGCTGAACTTGACATCCCTATAACTGCTCTTGTCCTAGATATGCTAATTCTCTCATGTGTTCTAAAATTCTTAAATCCTAAGTTTTTTCCTAAATTCTCAGAGATGAGTAAATAGCCATTGGGTATGTGTTTCAGGTAGTCACACATCTCCGCACCAGTACTTGCTGTTTGAAGGCATTTTTGTTTTTTAAAAGGTTCATCTAACTTTTGAATACATCTGAATGAAGAAAAAGGAAAGTATCATCAGATAAATTTTCATTATAAATGCATTTGATGATTTTTAGTTTCTGAAAATTCTGAGAAAATGTAACATAATCTTCAAGAGACTATCATCTGTAAAATCAGTTAGTCACAAGATGCAAGTAATATTCTAAGTAAGGATAACAAAAGTTTCATAAATAAGACTTGCATTTAATCAAGCTGCATACTTGGAGCTGTCATGTGAAATATTATAAATCCATATAACCTTAGTGTTTTAGTAGTGTTTATTAGATAAGCCAAATTTTTCTTGATATAGAAAATCACTGTAATGTTGCATGAAGATTTTAGAGAATTGTTCATTTTCAATTCATAAAAAAAGTCACTTTGTGTTTTAATTTTGTTTTGATGATTAGTGTGATTAGCTTTTAAATTTTTATTTTGTCTTCTATTAATTTCTAGGTTTTTGTCATTTATTTGAATTGCTTAGTTGTGCAAAGTTTTTATATTATATTACATATCATAAGATAAGTGTTATGACTATATACGTGTGTGTATAGAGATAAAGACACCATATAATTGCTTTATAGGATATTCTGTACTTATAGAGCATATAGATGTCGATGATATGTATGTGTATTTAATCTTTGTTCATACCTAATCTTGCAAATTTAATTATGTTGCCATTGTCTTTTCTGACAGATTTTTTATGACAGAAACTGTTTTATCATTTTGTTATAGCTTCTGAGTTATATAACATTGAGAAAGCTTTGCTTTTGTTAATAGAGACAAACTGCATTTTAATAGAAAACTCTGCAGTCTAGACAGAATACCCCTAGTGTCATAGGATTCTCACCTTTGAATTTCCAACTCTGTTGTCAACAGGACACCACTTTCTAGTTTGTTAGCACTGTTTCCTTGTGTTTGCACTGTTTTCTAATTCTGTGTATGTTAACTCTTTGATTGGAAATTTAGCTTGATGGTTTAACTATTTGATGTATTAGAGGGAGGCACAGTCTCTGTTGAATGAGAGGTGACAAAGAATCTGGTTTGTTAGTCTTTAATTTGCTGCATTTAACTAATCTTTATGTTTATTTCAAAACAATTCAGAGTTTGTACTCAGCAGGAAGGGAAATAGCAGTTTGATATATAAACTAGGGAATTTATTGTGTATCTGTGTTTAATCTTTATTATTTCAGAAATTTCAGAATTGAAGCTACAAAAACCTTTTTCTCAGTGGGTTTAGATGTCTAAATGTCTATGTTTCATAAAGATCTTTTATTTTATTGCCGGACTTCTTTTTATTTTCCAATCTTCAAATAGTCTTATAAATTAGATTATAAAGTGTCTAAAATTAAAGATGCTTATCTGATTATCTGGTAAATAATAATAATAATTTAATTATAAGTTGAAATTTCTACCATTCCCACAAAATAGGGAAATATTATGTCTAATATATTTATTGTACTAGGAAATGTATTTTACTAAAAAGAAATACTGTAATTATATGAGAAAAGAAACATACTAGAAAGAAAATAAACTCAAATGGTTTTAGAACTGAAATTCACAAAATGTAGATAAATCTTTGCAGCTAATATTTTCAATTTAACCAGATCATTAGTGTATTCTCTGATTTAGCAAAGTTAACTGTAATAAAATTTAGATGTGTATCTACTTGAATATATCTTCCTGAACTTATACAGGTTTGTTGATCAAATGAAATAATACTACTTTACTAAATGTTTGAAGTTATGAAGAATGTAAATTATATTTTTCAAATTGGATGATTATTTTGACAAAGAATTTGAATATCATTTGTGCTTGCAGAATGTAAGCTTGGAGATACATTCTAAGATTTTAGCTAATAATACTTTTGACTAATATTAAATTGCATTAATCAATAAATCAATAAATTAATTGATAAATAAATCAATAAATTGATACTAGCAGGTCATTTTGTAAGAAATATAAAGTACTGAAACAGTGATTGCTAAGCAATATTTTACGTTTGTGCATGTTTAGTGTTTATTTTTCTATATTATAAAAAATTTCTATCTTTGAAACTTATCTAGTACAGAGCAGGTGTGATAACGAACATGTAATTTTTGAAGCTGTTTAAGATTAATTGTAGCTATAGAAACTGGGTTTGTCTATCCATGAGCTCTGTTGTCTGTTAAAATGCTGGAGTGAGTCAGAGTTCACACTAATCCATTTTGTAGTTTTTTGTGAAATAGAAGTTACTTTGATTAAAAGTTATAATTAGTATACATAAATGATACTACTAGGAGCAATAATGGCAGAGAGGTACAAGTTTGTATACAAGATAATAAGATGTGTTTTGTTTATTCGGGAAAAAGCATCAAGTTTTGTCCTAAATTATAATGTCTGGTTGTTCCAGAATGAGAAGGAAGAAAAAATATGAATAGATAACAGAAAATTTCAGGTTTATTATGCCAAGAAATTCTATTTGCTGCCAATTATAGTATGTTCAGTGAGTCTGAAAAGAAGCAAAAGAATGTGTTAAAATTTTGCCAAAACTGCTAACCCAAGATCTGGGTGATAGGAGGATTGATTATATCCAGTGGAATGAACTGATGGTGATGGAGGGTGAGTGTGGTTTTTGTTTTGTTTTGCATCATTGATGTTGCTTTAGTGTTGTATTTTATGCATATGTTAGGAAGTCTTTCTTTCTAAGCTATGTATAGATAAAACCCAAAGCAATTTAGTAAATTCTTATTGTATAAGCTAAAGTAATATGTTTTAAATGTTATTTTCTGTTCCCTGCTTGAACCTCTCCCCACTAGAATTCAGCAACTCTTCCTTATTAAGTCTTTCTTTTCAAGTCAGTATAGTTATTTGCATAGGTTCAGCAAGAAACTATGCCCTTTTTTATTAGTTTGTAACTGGAAAAAATTGGTTTTGCAACCAAGTACTTGAGTGGAATGTCGTATTTGACACTAATGTTCATCTAATCAAATACAAGTGGAGATATTTACTGAGTCAATGTGGACTTTACAGAACAACACTCACAAAGTCCTCTTGGAAAGCTGGGCTGATCTTGGCCTGCTGAGGTCCCAACCTTCTAGGAAATGAAGGAAGATCATTTCCTCACAGGCCCCGAATCTTAGGCAATTTGGAAGCCCTTGAGCATTTACCTGAATGTATAGTTACAACAAGTAAAACCTAGTAGAGTGTCTTGACTTGGATTCCCAGCCTCAGGACAACATACTTAAAAAACTTGATTTTCGATTTCCTATGAAAACTTTTGAGTAAAGCAAATTTACAAAGGGCTAGATAGTAAATTTGCATTCTTGCTACAGCTATGTAAATAATCAGTGCCAAGCTAATGAGAACAGCCTTCTTTTGTGATTAAGAATAAATCTGTGAGATTATTTTTCATAGTGTGCATTGAAAATCTTAGGAAAAAAATTGTTTCAACAAAGCATTGCATTGTGTGGAATATGCAAGGTCATCCTTTTTTGAGCTACTTTATAAGTATTGTCTGCATATAACACATCTAGATTATCCGGTTCTAGAACTCATCATGATTTTTGAGCTCTGTCATAACTCTGAATAAAGATGTCTGTTTTTAGACTTTTCTGTAGAACCATTTGTATTTTCTGCATGGTTTCTTCACTAAATAAGTTAAATAATATCTTTTAACATATATTCATTTTTAAGACTGTATGCCAGTTGCAATTTCAAATTATTTTAGAATTGCCTATAAACATGAATGTTTCTCTAATATTTTGCAAAGATTTTATATTTGTTTCCAGGATTGATATACATATTTTTTTGGAATCTGGCCCTTTTTTGTTTGTTGTTGTTTTTTTGTAGGGGTTTTGTTTTCTAAATATACTAAACCATTTATATATTTTATTATTTTCCAGATATCCATATTCAGTACATTAATCTGTTTCTGGGCACTTTTTATTGTAAGCTTCTATTTTTATTTTTTAATAGTCCCATCTCAGATTTTTCTTGTGTTTCTGCTGTTTTATTTTTATTCCCATCATTTTAAAGTAGTGTTTAATATATATTATTTTGTTATTTAAAGTTTATTTTTCTCTTTCAGAATTTTTTTTCTCTACCCATGCAATTATTCTCTAGCTGAATCCTAAAATCTGCTATTGAAGTTTCATTTCGAAAGTGCCATTGAATTTTTATAATGACTGATAAGCAAAGAAAAGAGATATTCAGGTCTTTTATTGAAATCTTCAATAAAAATCTCTAAACAGAAATTTGTATCTAAAATAGTAATTTAGATATCAGGTAAATTAAAACATTTATTTTTGAAATTTTAATTGGATGTACTGTATTTGTACAAAATTGAAATTCTTGGGCACGCCCTAGTGGAGTAACAGTTAGGTCAATTGCATCTGAAGGGTGCAAGGCCACATATGCCTGGGTTTGAGCCCCGAGTCCTGGAGGTAACAACTAAATAAAGAATAAAATAAGGACACTTTCTCATCCTCTTTCTTCCTTCCTGCCTGCCTACTTGACTTTATGCCTATCCGAGTATTTCCTTTAAAAAAAAAAAAAGGAAACTCTTATAATATTGTCTATCAATGTGTCAGGTTCCATGCTAGCTTTTATATATTCATGTATTTATTATTTTTTAACATACTGAGTTCAATATAAGACAAAACAGATTTTTAAAAAACACTCAACCTTACTGTGCTCTTTTGAAACAAATATGTGCACATTTTATATTTTGTATAAAATACAACAAAATTTATATATTTTCTATGTTATAGATAGGCATACTTCAAGAAAATGAACTATACACTTCAAAATTATAATCTCAGTGATTAAAATTTTGTAGTTTTATAGTGAGATATAAGGCTTAATAAAAAGTACTCAAATATAAAATTAAGATGTGATTGTATTTCTAAATGTTTTCATAAAATTTTGACTCATCTGCTAAGTGTGAAGTATTTTTTAGCATTAGTAGTAGGCGTTTGACAGAGAGAAAATTTCAGTTAACTGTATGTTTAGATTGAATTATGAGATGTTTGGAAGCTAGGAAATGGCCATAGTTGTTATCTATTGATTTAAACACCTCAAAATGAAAAAAAAAGATTAGTTTAAAAATATATGGAAGTGAAGTTTAAGTATCTTTGTTAAATATCTACAATAGAATATTATTTTATTCTAAAATGAAATTTGGAGTCAAAAGCTTTTTTCTTCATAGCCTCATGAAGACATGGTCTTCTTGTTCATATCTGATATTTGTTCACCATACAGAACTGACGGCGAGTGACGTGAGCACCTTTTCATGTATGTGTTGACTGTCTGCATGTCTTCTTTGGAAAATGTCTATTCCATTCCTTTGCTCTTTATTAGTGGTGTTAGCTCTTTTATTTTATATTTGTTTATTTTTGTTATTGAGTAATTTAGTTCCTTTATATTTTGGGTATTAGCCTACTATTAGGTTAGATTAGATATATGATTAGACATAATGATTTACAAATATTTTCTCCCATCCTGTAGGTTGCTTTTCCATTTATTGCTTCTTTTGCCATGCAGAAAGTTTCATTTTGTTGATTTTTGTTTTTGTTGCTTGTGCTTTTTTTTTTTTTTTTTTTTTTTTTTTTTTTTTTTTTTTTTTTTTTTTTTTTTTTTTTTTTTTTTTTTTTTTTTGCCATTTCCCAGAAGTCATTGTCAAGAACCATATCATGAATGCTTTCTTCTAGGGATTTTACAGTTTCAGGTCTTAAATTTGTCTTTAATTCAATTCAGGTTAATTTTGAGCTTTTTTAGATGTGAATATCCAGTTTTTCCCAGAGGGGAAACTCTTAATTTACTGAAGAGGTTATCTTTCCTCATTGAATATTATCATCTCTTTTGTCAAATCTTGCCGACTGCATATGCATTTGTGTAGATTTATATCTAGGCTTTCAATTCTGTTCCATTGATCTGTATGTCTCTTTTTCAAATGCCATACTCTTTTGATTATTCTAGTTGGTAATATAGTTTGAAATCAAGATTCCAGATTTGTCATTCTTTCTCAAGATGGTTTTACTTATTTCAGGTTTTTTGTGCTTTTATACAAGTTTCAGGGTTTTTTTTCTGTTTCTGGAAAAAATGCCATTGGAATATTGCTAGGTATTGCATTGAATCTAAATATCACATTGGGTAAAATGGACATTTTAATAGCATTAATCTTGTGATCTATAAACTCAAGCTATCTTACTATTTGTGTGTCTTTTTATTTTCTTGGTTTTATTCGTTCCTAAGTATTTTATTTCTTATTTATTTTGCCTATTATACATGGAATTAATTTCTTTTTTCATATAGTTCATTATTTATATAAAGAAGCAATTGACTTTTATATGTTGATTTTGTACCTTGCAGCTTTGCTGAATTCATTTTTTATTTCTACAGTTTGTGTGTATATGTATGTACATACATATACATGCACATATGCATATATATACACACATATGTATATGTTTGTGTAATCTCTAGCATTATCTATGTATAAGACCATGTCATCTGCAAACATAGAATATTTTATTTCTTCGTTTTCTACTTTGAGGACTTTTATTTCTTTTTCTTACCTAGGTATTCTCACTAGGACACGAATACTATGTTGAATTTTATGGTGAAGTGGAGCCCTTCTCTTGTTCCTGATCTTATTAGGAAAGTTTTCAACCTTTCACCACTGGGTTTGACATTAGCTATGTTTCTATATATGGTCTTTATATAATGTTGAGGTACATTCTTTATATACCTAGTTTATTAAGAGTTTGTATTATGAACTGATGTTGAATTTTGTTGGATGCTTTTCTTACTCCAAAGGGTAGCGTGTGGGGGCTCTAATAACCATCTCATAGGTCAGGGATCCCAACAATGCCTGTGGGCAGATGAGACCCCTTGCAGGCTCTGTGCTTCCCTCTGATCAGGCGGAGCTATGTGCTGCCTGATAGGACGGTGTTGCTAACATTGTGAGAACAGCTTGAGCAGCATTTGAGACACTCCTAACCCTGCTACTGTGACATTTTGACTTCTTTTCATGAGAATTGGAAATTGATAATTCAGATTTCCTTCATTTGGTGGATAGTTAGAGAAAGACAGAGTAGTCATATTTAATTAATAGATGCAGTAACACTGATAACTGATGGTAAGATAAATGAAATATTCAAAAAGCCAGGTGATGTTTTGCAGTTGAAATGATTTTTGAAAACTATTTACAAATACTGTGGAAAGAATTCAAGTCAATCTACTTTCTATTTTACCTTCTGATTCGCTGCCTGAGCAATTCACCATCTGTGTCCTGATTTGTCAATTACATTCTCTCGACTCTTAGTTTTACAAGTTTCCAGAAGAACAAAATGGCACTATTACATCCATGAAAAAGGAGAGTTTATAATTATTTCTGGCTAATTTTGTCAGTAGAATTGGAGGGATAAATATTCAAAGCAACTATTTATGACATCTGTCCATACTTTCATCACAAATCTAAATAGTCGACTTAATGATTAATACTGGTCAGAACTTACTCTCAATCTTGAGGCTCTGAGATACGAATTAAGCCAGCCCTGCTCTTCTTAAAGCAGGGATCACCTTACAATAATTTCAATCAGTGGTCATACACAAGAGACATTCCATTGCAGTTTTTAATAATTTTACTTGTTTGAATTATTCACCTTGGATAATGAGCTGCATTTTTCCCTCTCAGGAGCCCCTTCATACACTTGATATGTGTTATTCCTGCATTTTATTACTGTTTTGCAAATGCGATGCTGAAATTCAGAAACATTGATTTTCTTGCTCAAGTTCACAGAACTAGTAAACAGCGGAGCTAAAATTCCCATCTGACTGCACATCACTGGATATTTTCTTCACTTTGTTGGTTCTCTGATCATATTTCCCTGGATAAATTTTCTATGCCTTGAGCTAACAGTAACACAAGAGAATCTAGAAAGCACTTGTTGGAAAGAGACTCTACCAAGAGTTTATTCGTAGCTCACTGATAGGGTCTGATTTTCATATAATTATTTCTAGAATTGCCATATGCAGTTCCCTAACAAACTGATCTCTCCTGGTCACCACTAATAAGTCACAAATTAACTTTGGGTTTTTCTTCAGAGTGAACTGATGAGAACAAATTGAATAGGAAGTTGAAGAGTTGTTACCTAATTCATTTTCAAGATAATAGAAGCAAAAACATATTAAATTACTAGGTGATATAAAGACCCTTTAAAGGATCAGATGAGGTCTTATCTATCAAACATTTCTCAACTCTCATTCTTTACTTGGATTACTGTTACAATTCTTAAATGAGTAAAAAAGAATACAATAGTGTGCTATGTTAAGTGATGGAAGTTGCCAAATGGATTTTAATAAATAATCTTGATAAGGCTTATACTTTTTAATTAGTTCAATCAGTAGTCATAGAGAATATAATTATCACAAAGGACTCTTCTGAACGTTGTTCCATGTCTTTACAGATTTCTGAAAAATGCCTTAAAGGCCATTTTGATTAAATATAGCCTTTTCTTCTTTTAAGAACAACTTCTGAGGCAAAAAAAATATATAGACATACTTTAAAACAAAATAAAATTATTTTAACATTCGGTACACGTTTGTTTCTGATGTCCTTCAGAGCAAGTTCCTGCCAGACATGACTAAGTAATGTTTTACAAGTTTAGAAAGTTGTTTTAGTTACAGAAGTGAAATACCTAGTATGTCACTAATTATAGAGAAGTAGTTCTCCTATAGTATGTATGACTTCTTAAAACTTCCTTTCTGTAGATCGTGTTGTGTGTTTCAAAAGTTAAGCACTTCTTGTAATGCTCCCCATCTCACCTGGGGATATTATACCCAGATAAATCTTAAAGGTGATTTGCAACAGTGATGAAATCACTGCCCATCTACTATAAATTCATAAAAATCATAATTTCTTCAATTGATTTTGTTTTATAATAATAATTACTAATAATAATCATTATAAATATTCATTGAATATTTTCTATGTGCGGTTGTTTATCTTAAGTTATTTAATGTAACATTTCTCCTAGATAGTCATTATGATTAGCTCAGTTTTACAGATGAAGAAACGGGGTCACAGAAAGGTTGGTTGACTTACCATTGGTCTCACTGTTAACAAGTGGTGGCACTGACATTCATGAGCAGGTGATACGGCTGCAGAAACTGAGCTCGTAGGCCCAGCACATACAGCCTACTGGATAATTGCCTGTATGTCTGTTCTAGTCATTGACCTCCTTGAGTATTGTCCTCCTTGATATGTTAGCATTTAGGCCAATATTTGTCATTATTCGACAGTACAGTGCTAATATTGTCAGTAATTCAGTTTTATTCACTTAGTAATTCTCATAGACTACAAATGACTTAATTAAGATTCATTCTAAAATGTATCTTAGTATTTATTATTTTGCATCATAACTACCTTTCAGTACATAACATATATATTCTGAAAATGAATCTTTAAAGAAAATGTCTATAGCAGTATTGTCTTAGTAGATTAGTAGAAATTACATTGAAGTGCTATGTAATAACCGTGAAAAAAAAACTTAACAGCATAGTTATGAATTAATAAAGAACTCATTTCCATAAACTAATTTCCTCATATTGCAATATATATTTGCACAAAATTTAGTAATATTATACAAATTATAAGAATAAGAAAAGTCTCTCTGTCTTCCATCCAGTTCAATAAAAAAGACTTAGAAATACAGATAAATATGTTGCTTATAAAATCATTAAATCACTCATAATATTTTCTCATATTTCATTTAGATGTGCATTTAAATCTTTATCACTATTTTAAGGAAATATATTCTTGAATTTAGAATAAGATATTTGGAAGATGAGATCTTGCTTTGTAACTGAAATCTGGGTAATTTCACAACACCTTCAGGTTTTAGTTTTCTAATATTTAAAATGAGATAATTAGATTATCTTTTAGATATTTAGTGATAATTAAGGAAAATACTGTGAAAGACAATAGAACTGGTCAATAGTAGGCAGAAGTTTCTGGATTCTGAAGCAAACATCTTTTCAATTAGGTTAATTACAGTATTGAAATAGAAATGTTCCACTATGTAACTTCATATACATTACATCTCATTGATGTAAAACTTTTCTCAATACATTAATATTAACAAAATGAATGACAGATACCACGATAAGCATAAAAGATATAATTAAACATTTTCAGCTTTATTTTAGACATTTTTGAGTTGGTATTTGATTTATACTTTAATATAATCATCAGTGTTAATATTCTTATAAAAGTATAACTTTCAAAAAGCAAAAAAATAGAATTATGTAGTAGAAATCATAGACCTTTGGTATAATCATAATAAAATCTAAATATAACATTCCTTATTGATAATTGGAATCATTTTTCCCTTTAAAAATTCTCACTGCATAACATATTTATTTTATTTTCCACGATTTAGTTTAATAATAATTTAATAACACTCCTTTTTTACTTTACATGACAGCTTAAGCATTTTCCATTTCATTGAAGATTCTTCAGAAACATAGTTTGTAATGGTAATTTAAACTATAATGATTTTTAGCAATAATCTAAGCTGCCATGATTCCTAATAGAGTTCAAATATAGGTATAAATAAATAAAAGAGAGCAATGAAAACTATTCAGGGAAGACTCAACATGGTAAAAATGTCAATTTTCACTTAAGTTGATGTCATTTCTATTAAAATCTTAATAAATAAAATGTTTTCGATATAGAAAAGACTATTCTAAAACTTTTATGTTAAGTCTAAGAACCATGATCATTTTAACAATTTTGAAAAATAATAACGTAGATGGAATCAGTCTACCCAATTCCATAAATTTTTGGATAGCTACGTAATCAAGATGAGTGGTCCTGGCAGACACATAAGACATAAAAATCAGTAATAAGTAATAGAAGAGTGAACAGAGAAACAGACAAATATGCTCAACTGATGTTTCATAAGGTTGCTAAAGGAGTTCAATGGAAGTTAGGTAGGTTTCAACAAACGGTGCTAGAACAATCAGGTAGCCACAGGAGGGAAAAATAAGGGAAAATAGCCCATCTCACACCATTTATAAAGAGCAATTTAGAATGGACTTAAATGTAAACACAAAGCTATTAAACTTTCAGAAAAAAAAAAACAAAAACAAAAATGAGAAATCTTTAGAATTGAGGGGTCGACAAAATATTCTTTCGTGTGACACCGAAAACAGTATCCTTAGAGGAAAAATAGACCATCAAAGTTAAAAACAGCATCCTTTTTAAAAGAAAGATCTGTGAAGAGATTGAAATGCAAACTACAAACTAGAAGGAAATTATTCACAAATCATACATCTGACACAGAACTAGAATTTAGACTATGTGAAGAACTCTGAAAACTCAGCAGTGAAACCTCACCCAATCCAATTAGAATATGAGCAAAATACCTGAGGAGATATTTTACCAAAGATGTGCAGACAGCAGATAAGCACATGAAAGTCTCTTCAATACCTTTTGCCAAATGCAGGTGAAACCACAACGAGATGGTAATACTCTGATTAAAAAAAAGGCAAATATAAAACATTGCAGCAGCATTAAACACTGCTGAAAATTTCAGGGAAATAATCACTCATACATTGCTTGTGGGAATGCAATATTCAGTTTATAGAGTATTTATAATTGAATAACATGCATTTGTACTTAACAGGACATGTTGCCAGTTTCTTAAAAAGCTGAATATGCATCTCCACTGACAATCTTTTCTGGATGTTTATACCAAGAAATGAAGTTTTCTGTTTATGAAAATATCTGTAGATGAATGGTTCAAACAGCTGTATTTATAATAGCCAAAAACTGGTAAAAATTCATTGTCCTTCAATGGGCTAATGATTAAACAAACTGGTCTGTCGGCATTATGGGATACTACTCCAAAATAACAAGTAGAGCTATTGACACACATGACAACCTGGACGAGAGAATTATGCTAAGTGAAAAAAGGTCAGTTCCCAAAAGGTTAGATCCTGTGTGATTCCACTGTTCTCTGTCTAGAGATGGAGCATAAATGAATGATAATCAGTGATTGAGGGTGATTGACAAGAATAAGTGGCTACGGCTGTGAAAGATCAACAGGATGTTTCCTTGTGGTCTTAGGAAGGTTCTTATGTATCTTGACCCATCAGTGTCAATAACATGATTTGATATTGTTCTGTCATTTTGCAGAGGACCACTGGGAGAAACTGGGTAAATGATACAGTTCATCTCAATGTATTTTTTTTTCCTTATAGCTGTATTCAGTTCTACAAATAACTCAAAATAAAACACGTGAAATATTTTTTCTGTTCTAATCTGTTTGTTTCTATAGCACTAAACTTTGCAGATATTGGGTAATATTTCGTTTCACTAAGCCTTGTATCTTTCAGAGCATTTGATAATTCATTAATTGGGGGAATTTTTACTTTGTTTACAGTCTCTAGTCCTCACTTCAGGTTCTACTTATTTCTTCTTAAAGTTATTGTTTGTGGTGACTGTTAAGTGAAACATTATTTATAATTGAAATATCTGTAATCAGAAATTATTATTTGTACTTAGCACATGGATTAAAACTAAAATTTAATAAAGAATCAGTCAATAATTGAACTAAAAGAAACAGATGGTAACTTGTGATTTTATTAAACTTGATATAATAACATTTCAGACATTAATAATGTATAATTTTCTACCAAGTAGCAGCCATTGTTTGAAAATGGTTTTATTGGTCTGGTGTTGATGTACAGAGCAGTGGGAGCTTCTGACAGACTAGAGGGCAGAAGGGCACATTCCTTTCACCGCTGCCTTTTGTCTGGGCTGTGGATGCTGAGGTGGCGTGACTCATACTCAGTGTAGCTGCGAGTGGGGACATTTTAATGACTGGAAAGCTTGACTGAAAGTGACTGGCTTGTGTCCTGTGTCACTCCCATTTCTCTAGCCATGTATTCCTAGACAAATCATTTGACCTCCCTTTGTCCGAGTTCCTTAATCCGTAAGACAAGAGGCAGGATGGATTGATTTTTGGAATTGTCTCTGGTTCTGTAGTCTCTCATCCTATGATAACTGACTTCATGGTTTTTGTATTTCCAGTGGACTCCTTGCTCCAGGCGTGGATGAATCCCCACATTGGAAGCCTCCTGAGCGTGGTGGGCAAACCACTGGGCTGTAGGCCATTCCCAGGCATCCATACATCCAGCAGTCACCTCGGAGGCACTGTGAGTCATTTTACACCTTCCTTGAGTACAGCTTATCTGTCTTGTTTATGTTTTAGTGTCTGAAAGGTTTGGTCTGAATAGCAGAGGAAGATGAGGGTATTGGGTTTTAGGATGCCAGGATTTTCCCACAACTACCTCCTGAGTTTATCTGTTTTTGCAGCCTTGAAAAATATATTTTGGTCTGCCTCCTGGAAAGTATCATACCTGTAATTATCATCTGCAGGTGGTGAAAAGAAAAATATTTTGAACCTCTTCTAATGTAGATAATAGTGTATCTTTTACAGAGTTGATCATCAAAATGTTACTGAGTCAAAGCTACATATTGTCTCTTTATTAAACTTGATAATTCTTAATATACTTAGAGATTTGCTTAAGCTATGGCACTTACTAGAGCATTTTTCGTCCTCACAGTTTATTCTGGAATTAAGAAGAAAATTATAAAAAATATGAAAGATTTCTTGTAACCTTACTACTTAATATATGGTTTAATAATAGTCCATAATGTAATGAAAAGGCCTGAAGAAAATAAATTCCATATTTTCTGAGATATTTGATAAGAACATATTTATCTATCATTGATGTCAAATATGTACAACTGATTATTGAGTAATGATTACACTAGATAATGTCTCAAAATCTTCATTTAACTAACAGCAAATGCAGTGAATATATTCTTCTCCATTCTTACTGATTTATCCTAGAGTTGTTGACAAGGACATTGTTTAGTGAAGAATGAATGTTATAAAAAAAAACCAAAAAACAGAAAATTCTCAATTGTTCAAAGAATAGTACGGAACAAACTGTATTTTTACTCAAAAAGGATGAAAAAGTTATAGTGATGCCATGAACCTTCTTAGAAAGAAAAACTAGTTTTTGTTAAATTTGACTGCTGAATTATAGCACTTTTAAACACAGTCTATTCCCAATATTTCCAGTGTTGAAAGTGAATATGATGCTGTATGATACGGGTCAGCTGAAACCTATCCCAGTTTGTAGTTGACCTAGTTAAAGGGTTCTCTTATCTTGAGCTTGTCTTCATGACAGAGACACCAAAAGACAAAGATGGAACAACAGATGCTTCTAGGGACAGTAAGGGACATCAGCAACAAAAACACATGCTCAGTGATTGAGTTTTATTTTGCAAACTTTTCAGTGTTGTGATTTGGTTGAATTTTTTTTTTTTAAACTAGTTTTTTTGCCCTTTTTCTTTCTACCCTACTTCACCGTGGTTACATACTTATCTTCCTTTTTAATTTAAACTCCATGGCAAGAATTCTTACATTGATTTGGAGTTGAATTGTGTGAGCTACAGAGCTGTTTATTTGATTCAAATTACTTAACAACGTTTAGAGAATAATCCGTTTTCATCTTTTGTTTTTAAATGCTGCTAAGGTTTCTTAGTTATGCACGGAGGAGCAAAAGTAGTAATCATCAACCATGACAATTGTAGATTCAACTGAGAAGTTTTTAAAACACACCAATGCCTGAGCCCCACCTCCAGAAATTCCAAGGCTTTGGTTTGAGGCAAAGCCCAGGTGCTGACATTTTAATCACTCAACTCACTAGATGTCCCAGAAAAAGTAATACGGGAAATTTTCTGATCAAAGGGACTCAGAGATATTTCACCAGATTAAAAGTTCAAAGAGTAAAATGGCAAAAGTTGATCCAAACTTAGGAAAAAGTGATACAGTTCGCCTCATGGCATATTTTAAGTTATACACAAAGAGGCTAGCACTATTCAAATTACTTATAATGTTTTTTACAAAGACATAAAACACTTTAATTGTCAGTGTGTCTAATATTTTTCCTTAAGGTGCAGTAAATGTACATTTGTTACACTGCTTTTATTCATTTACCTACCCATTGATAACCAATGATAGGAGTGTTGACTGTTTTCATAAAAATTTTTATAGGTCATGAAATGCTTATAACTTCCCCCATTAAGATCATTTACTACTTTGACAAAATACTACTAGAAACCATTAAAATGATTCAAGTGCTTTCTGATATTATTATTCAAATATGAATAGAATAGAAGAAATGAAAGATGATCATAATCTACAATTATGGCATCTAAATGATATTATGGTCCCTGTAATTATGAATTAATTACAATTTTAGATAGTACTAGAAATCTTTGTAAGCATTTTTGTTTACTTACAACTAAAACTACTCTGTGTACATATGTATGGATGTGTATATGTGTATATTTAAGGTTATATAATCTGACCTACATTCTATTTTTCTGACCATCAAAATTTATTGCTTATAGAGCCAGAATATTTTTAATACAACAATTTTATTGCTTTATTTAAGCAATAAATATTCTAATATGCCAGATATTTTGAGTTTTACCTCTATTAGCTATAGATCCACATAAGACTTCTCAAAAGTTGATATATCTTCCTTTAAAAATAAAGAATTCAACTGTTTAATAATTTTAAAAAGTTCCCACAGCTAGAAAATAGTGAAGCCAAAATTTGAAACAGGATAATCTGATTCCAGAGTCAAACTTTTACCAATCTAGCTACCTTCCAAAATTATTAAAAAATACTAAGTATTGAATGCTAAACACAATTCAGACATCCTATTGTATAATATCAAAATTTATCTTCAGTAGTTTTGATAGTGATCAAAGAAAACATTTTTATTATGCATTTTTATTTTCATAAAGTTACATCTTTATTTTTTAAGGAAGGTGCATGCAGGAAGGAAGGCAAGCAGTAGGCAGGCAGGCAGGAAGGAAGACAGGAGGAAGAAGATTTATTTACTATATTTAGTTATTCATCTTGGTTGTTCCCCAGCCGGGCCCCTGGTCACAACCTCAAGACCTTGAGATGTATATGGGCTGTGTGCCTCAGTGATACTCCACCAGAGTATGCCATGTATCTTTATTTTTCTAAAAAATGTGTTCCATTTTCTTTTATATTATGATTTAGGAAAAACAATTTCTTGATCGTTTAGTTAATTTTTAGATATGGTAGCTGATAAAAGGTCAGCATTACAGAAATTCCTTTTCTGATTCTCATTTTGCCAGTGGCAAACATCCGTTGATAGCTGTCATCACTGATATCAGTCATGTTGTTAATTCTTTGAGTATTCCCTACAGTCATCTTTGGTCTGGTGTCCATTATAACTTGGTTCTGATGCCCTATGAAGTGATTTTTTGTTTCATTGGCTCTCTTTAGTTGGGGTCATTGGAGTGCTGACATTAAGTTGGTTCGTCACCATACAACTAGTCTGCTCATTCTTATCTGTCACAGTCTTATAAATTTTTAATAGTGCCCTAATGATGACCACTATATAAAAAAAAAGCAAGTTAGAAAACACTGTAAAAAATGAGAAAAAGAGAATGATTCATTCGAGTTGTAGAGAATATTATGCTTAATTTACATAGTTTCCAAGTGTATATAATGCGTACATATATGTAATGACAGTCATAGACATAGTTGTCCATGAAATATTTCATTAAAGTTTTATTTTTTTTGCCTCTGTAGAATGCATAATCATGCTTTCTATTTGAACATTTATGATTTTATTCATTATTATCCCATTGGTTTGTAACTCTATATAAGCTTCACAGAATAGATTCACATCTGGTCAATGTGCTTACCTCACAGTGGCACCAGGTGCTAGCAGTGTGATCCAGTCTATCCCCATCAAATTTCCTCCCCTGTCAGGTAACCACAGTTTTCATTTAATAGTCTAAGATAATTTCTGTTATATTTTGTTTATTCGACTGGTTTTCTTATATTCCCCCAATGAATGAAACCATCCTGTGTTTTATTTCCTTTCTGACTTATTTCCCTTACCGTTATCACTTTCTTAATCCAAATTGCGATAAAAGGCAAGCTTTCCTATTTTTATTAGTGATGGGTATTTAATTGAGTAGATATAACACATCTTCAGCCAGACTTTCATCAACAGGCATTTAGGTTGATTTCCATGCCTTGGCTATTGTAAATTATGCTGCTATGCACAGAGGGGTGCTTTCTTCTGATATCTACATAGCCACTTCTGCTGCTCTGGTGACAGATCTTTCTTTGCCCATCGTAGGCACTCTAAATCCTTCCTGATCATTCATAACCAAGACACAATGGACAAAACAAAGGCTGAACTCTCCTTGCTTTCCTGCTACACAACTCCAGTTTAAGAAAAAGGGGATTAAACATCAGCATCAGCTTTTCTTTCACAAAAGGAAACTATGAAAACACAACTTTGAGAATGAAATGCTTCCTGCATCTATCATGGAGAAACTATGGAGTGCCCAGCTAATGATGTGGTCCTCAAAGAGCAGGGAAACTTCAAAGCCACATGTGCTCCATTTAGAATGTGCCTTCAGAGGGCCTGACTCTCCTAGCAAACTCAGGCCCTGTTGACCATTGGTTGTGGAGTTTCAGGGCACCTCTTTCTCCACTGCAAGTCTTATATTATCCTTTATTTCTCAACTCATGTGGAGAAAAATATTTTTAGATTGCTATTATTTGAAGGAGAAAACCAGAACAAAACAAGCTTTTCCCTTTTCAAGTGGTGTCCTGAAACCTTTTTAGACACCTAATAATGTTTGACATTACTTTTTATATATATTTCACTCTAAGCATTATATAACAATGAAAATCAATACATTTGGTCAGTATGATATAGATTATTTTATCTTTAAGAAAATACAGCCATCCTTGTCCCTTACAATGTATATCATGAGTAAATTGTTTCTAGTAGATCTTTTCAATTCTGGGCAATTTTGTTATCTAATCCCTGTGACATCTGTGTAGTCAATAGACAGTTGCAGCCTGTTGTCCTTTGGTCAGAAGACAAGTTCAAATGCACACCTTAAATTATTCATCATTACATGAAAATGAGTATGTGCTGTTCATGGACCTGACGGGGTGCTGGCAACGGCTTCTGCCCAAATAGGCATGACTTACATTTCTGCAGGTGTTGGGGAACAGTGTCATTGTTTAGCTAGTGTACTCAGCTCTCATCCAGTCGTGAGCACAAGATGTCCCTTCTCTAAGTAGCTGGCTGCTACATCCTTGGGTTTCCTGAGCTGTGCTATTTTCTCCACTGTGAACCACAGAGCTAGATCCATTTGTTTACTCTCAAGCTGCCCAATTTTAGAATCAGTTTCTTGTAGACACACTTCCAGCAAAGACCTTCAAAGTGCTTGTCAGTGAAAATAAGTGGTGAAATAAAAATAATTTTCAAACATTGTAACAGCTAGTCTTACTTTGTAGCTCTGAATCATTTAGGGGATTTTTTTTCAGAAAGGGTAACAGGATCTGAAAACTGCTGTGTTCTAAGTGATTGCCATATTGTGGAGACTCAAAATCATCTCGAAGAGCCTTCGAGTTGATCATTTCTAGATATTGATTATGTGAAGAGCTAGATGATCTAATCAGTTATATTTCATAAAACTGTATTCCTCTCCTTCATTCTAGGTAGAAGTGTTTAATAGCTATTGAAAAATGTTGGCTCCTTCCCCAACTGCATTCTTTTTAAAGAAGTTAATGTACTTTCCTCTATTCTGCCTGTATGAATATTTTACTAGTTCTTTCAAATATTTAATTATATTAATATAATATATTAAGCAAATGTAAACCTAAGAGACGTAGAGACTGTCTTCTTGAATTAATTAATTAATTAATTAATTCTCATATATATTGTAATAGGTAGTTTTCTAGAGATAGCGTACAACATATATGTTTCTGTATAATATATTTCTTTTGCAAATTTTTTCAATAGTTTGATATATTCTATTACCAGGACATGAAAATAGGCTTATACTTAAGTGAATGGGTCTGTTATTATATAATTGGTTTTAAATAATTAACTATAATACATTTCTGTGTAGATGTAAGACGATTACTGATAGTTATGTGTATATGAAATTATATAACCAAGAAAAATTGCAACCATTCTTAAGTATAAAACTGCATTAGAGTCTTTATGTAATCTAAAGTTTATCTTGTTTTTCACCCACATTTTTTCTGCTTATTTACTCTGATTTCTAGTAAAATTGAAAGAATGTCTCAAGTTCCTGGCACTAACAGTGCTCCATCTCTAACCTAGACTCATGAGTATCCAGCACCTATTTGATTTCTTCTCTTGAAAGTACATCTCGGGTTAAACATTGTAATACTGACTTTTAATCACCATAAATTGCTTGGTCTGCAGAATTACTCATCTCAGTTGGTGGTAATTTATATTCCAGTAGTTCAGAACAAAAAATTTGGATTTATTCTTGATTATATTATGGTTCAGACTGTGCTCAACTCAGAAAGAATCCTGTTGCCTTGAACTCCAAAATATATTTAGCATATGTCTACTTTTCACTATTATTACTGTTAACCTCTGTTGTCTGAGTTACCATTACTTCTATCCTAGATTTGTATCATTAGTCTCCCAAGCTGTGTATCACTCCTTTCCTAAGTCTAAGCTCAATGAAATCTAAGTAATCCTCTTAAAGCAAAGGATGGATATTAAACCTATTCTTAAAAATGGCTTCCCGATGAACACAAAGAGAAATCAGTGCTTGGATGGCCTCCATAGTCCTACATGCTCTGTAACCCTCCTTTCTCCATCGCCTCTCCGACTCGTCCCCCGACTCACTTAATTTCACTGGCACTAGGGTCTTTTATATTTTGGGATAGACCAGAGTATCTATAAATATGTGCTTTTAATATTGACTGTTCCCTCTGTCTGGAAATTATTTTTCTTGGCTATCTAGGCAATTTGGTTAACTTTTTGAAAGTGTTTACTCAAAAGTCACCTCGCAGTGTTGACTGTCTACCCTGTACATTCATCTTATTGTTGTAAACACTCCAAGCACTTCCGATCCTTCCCCCAATTCTACTTCTGGATTTTATAGCACTTTTTACCTTCCTTTATAATTTAAAACATACTAATTTAGCACGTTCATTGATGGTTTTCCTCTCTCCTTTAGAATATAGCTCTTTAGTGAAGAAATCTGTCTCCCTTGTTCGCTGATGTCACTCACCTCCACAGTCGTAAACCAGGCATTTTGACACGTTCTGTATTGAATTCAGGCAGCTATATTGTCAGATAAGCTTGACACCACAGAACAGCCCTTCGCTGGCCATAAACCATCCTTTGGGAGGAGAGTTTTAGGGAAACACAGTGGAACAAAGAGTGCCACCTAGAATTTCTAAGCACTACCTGGAACTCTGTAGCCTGTGAGTGTGAATCCTCAAAATGCTATTTAAATACACCTTAGTTCCCTTAAACAGAAAAATGGGCAAGTGAGATAAAATACATGAAATAGTTTAAAATTTTACAGATAAAAAGATGGAGAATGCCCAACATAGTCCCTTGAAATGAACTGGCAATTAAAATACAATTTCCATTCACCCTTCCCCCTTTCACATTTTTTTTTCTGATTTTCAATTTCCTTGCTCTGAGAAATAAGACATTTTTGCTTTATTTTCATGCATATTTTGAATGCTTTTGTTTTACTACTTATTATGCTGTTGTAGTTTATTAGTCTGTATCATGAATCTGAACTCATAAACTGTTAAGCGTAATATATGCAACTCTAGAAGAAAATTAGTATTTTTGTGTTTAATTTTTTTAAATAGCATTATATTATAGCATTATATAGGTTTAAGTTATGCATCACTGTAAATCAACATCTGAAAATACTGAGTTTACCACTAATAGTCCAAATCTGTCCTTCATCATCTAATTTTCCCTTTTACCAATTTGGTCCAAATGTTACATAACACAGAAGGCAAATTGAATCCTTTTTTCTGGTAGATTATAATTTATTACTAAAGAGAAAATAGAACTTTAAAAAACAATTTAATGTAAAAAACTCTAAGAATTCTACACAGGCAAAAACAAATTTGAATTTAGAAATGAGTGCTTTTGGTAGGCATAGCTTGTCTCAGTTAATCTGTGGACAGATCAAGGTGCACGAGCTGTCTGGGAACAAAACTTAATCAACATGCATGTCATTCCTGTTACTCTTCTCACTTAGTCCATGTCTCCAGCACTTGGTAGCAGTAACTCAAGCAGTTGTAATACAACAGTGTTACTAAATAGTCACAGAGGGACTCTGTCTCGATCACTTTAAACAAATGGTCTGATGTCTTTCAACTCAGTTATTAACCTATCCATGAGCACTGCTAGAAATATTTTCATGTAGAATTAATTGAGATTCAAGATGAATGGGTCATATTTGACATATATATATACACACACACACATATATATATATATATATATGTTTCTTTTTCACTATTTTGAAGCTTTTGTGGAAAGGTACCTCACTTGACTATATAACAGACTCTTCTTCTCTGTTTTGAAAGTGTAAAATAGAGAAGATTAAAGGAATTCAGTCCTGCAGAGAAGTATGATTGATGACTCTCTCCACCCCCCTGCATCCAATCTTACCATGAACACTTTAAATACTAGAAGATGAAAGCATGTGCTGTATAAGTGAAGGGTATTTTAGATGAGAAAAAAAGTATTATCTTCAATAACTCAGAAATATTGACATATATTTTTCTCCTATGTTCTCCAGATCACAAAAGTCAGTATTTCTTTCTTGTAATGTTTTCTGTTTTGCAACTACTTTTTTTTTTTTTCCAAAAACAAGATAAAAATAACAATAAGCAGGAAATAAAGTGATCTGCATCTGGAATGATTTAGCATACAGGCATACTCCTTATAATATGTTTTGATTATTGTGTCTCACAGATAAATACTTTTTTTTTTTTTTTTAATATAAATTGAAGGTTTGTGGCGACCCTGCCCCTAGCAAGTCTGTTGGTGCCATCTTTCCAACAGCATGTGTTCACTTGCTATTTTTTTTTTTTTCTTTTGGTAATTTTTGTAATACTGCATACTTTTTTATTATTACTACACTGTTATGGTGATCTGTGATCAGTATCTTTGATGTTATTATTGTCATTTTGGGGGTTGCCAAAAACTGTACTCATATAAGACATTGAATTTCATTGAAAAATCTTGGTTGTGTATATTCTGATTGCTCCATCAACAGGCCATTCTCCCATGTCTCTCCCTCTTCTCAGATCATGTTCCTTGAGACACAGCAATATTGAAATTAAGCCAATTAGCTTCCCACAGTGACCTCTAAATATTTATTTAAAAGAAAGTACCATGTGTCTCTCACTATGAATCAGAAGCTAGAAATGACTAAGTTTAGTGAAGAAGACACGTCAAAAGGTGAGATAGGCTCAAAACGAGGCCTCTTTTGCCAGTCTGCCAAGTTATGAATGAAAAGGAAAAGGTCTTGAAAGAAATTAAAGTGTTCTACTCAAGTGGAAACACTAATGATAAGAAGGTAAAACTGGATGCCGATATGGAGAAAGTATTTGTGGACTGGGTAACAGTCCAACAGGTCATAACGTCTCCTTAAGTCAACGCCTAAGAGAGAGCAGGGCCTAACCCTCTTCAATCCTATCAAGGCTTAGAGAGATGAGGAGACTTCAGAAGAAATTGTTGATCGTAACAGAAGTTGATTCAAGAAGTTTTAGGAAAGAAGCCTTCTTCATAAACATAAACATGTAAGGTGAAATAACAAATGCTGATGTGGAAGCTGCAGTAAGTTATCCAGAAGATCAGAGCCCACTGGTGGAGGAGGTGCCAGGCTACACTAAACAACAGATTTTCAGTGTGGACAAAGACTTCTCTTGGAAGACTGCCATCTAGAACTTCCATAACTACAGAGGAGAAGACAATATCTGGATTCAAAGCTTCATAGGAGAGGCTGACTCTTTTATGAGGGGCTCATACAGTGTGACAGTAAGGTGAAGTCAACGCTCATTTATTCCAAAAAACTCCAGAATCTTTAAGAATTATGCTAAACCTATTCCGCCTGTGCTCTATCAATAAAATAGCAAAGTTTGATGCCAGCACATCTGTTGACGATATGTTTTACTCAATATGTTGAGCCCACTGTTAGACCAGTTGCTCAGGAGGCAAATAAAAGATTCCTTTAAAGCAATGCTTCTCACTGATAATGCTCCTGGTCCTCCAAGCATAGTGATGGAAATGTTCCAGGTGCTGAATGTTGTTTAATGCCTGCAAACACAACATCTTTTCTCCAATCACGGGCCAAGAAGTCATTTCAACTTTCAAGTCTCATTGCTTAAAATTGTATTTTGTAAGGCTGTAGATGCCATAGATAGTGATTTGTCTGATGGATCTGAGATAACTCGATGGAAAATCTTCTGGAAAAGAATACCATTCTAGATGCATTTAGGAACGCCTGTAATTTGTGAGAGGTCAACATATTAAGATAAACAGGCATTGTGAAGAAGTTGAATATGACATTCCTGGATGTTTTTCAGGGGTTCAGGGATTTAGTAACTGCAGATGTGGTAGAAATAGCAAGACAAGAACAAGAAGTGGAGCCTTATGATGACTCCCTTGCTGTGATTTCATGATAAAACTTGAATGAATGAGAGGTTGTTTTTCACAGATGAACAAAGATTGTGATTTCTTGAGATGGAATCTACTCTTGCTGTGAACACTGTAAAGGACTTAAAATATGACATAAACTTAGATAATAAAACAGCAGCAAGGTTTAGGAGGATGACTCCAAATTTGAAAGAAGTTCTGCTGTGGGTCAGTGCTATCAAAAATGAATTGCATGTTGCAGAGGAATCTTTCACAAAAGGGAGAATCGATAGAAGCTATAAACTTCACTGTTGTCTTGTTTTTAAGAGATTGCCACAGTCACCCCAAGCTTCAGCAGCAGCTGTCAGCATCAAGGCAAGATCCGTCATTAGCATAAATATTGCGATGTGCTGAAAGCTCAGATGATGGGTAACATTATTTTAGCAATAAATGTATAGACCTTATTTTAAGGTAATTAAGGTATAGACCTTATTTTGTAGATAAAATTCTGTTTTACACAATAGGCTACATACATATAGTGTAAACTTAACTTTGAGTGTAGTAGGAAACTAAGAAATTCATGAGTTGCTTGATTGCTATAGTTACTGATCTAGAAGGAACTTACTCTGTCTCCAAAGTGCGCCTTCCATGTTCTTCAGGAACACTACTACATTGATCCTAACTCTGAAACTTTTTAAACTAAGAGGGTAGAAAAGCCTCCCACTAGTAGAAAGCAAAAAGATAATACTGTAAAATGGCCACTGGTCAATTTGTGACGTCTAAGAAAATGAGCGATGAGCCAGAATTGCTTAGTTCCGATTAGACCCCGCCCAAGCATTGTCTTTAATTATGGAATGGAAGAGAGAGGTAAAGATGGAGAGGAGAAGGGAATTAACTTATTTTAGAACTTACTCTATGCTGACTATTAGGTTTATATTTATTGGATTTAATTTGATCAAACGACTCTGGGTGGTATAACTGGGCCAAGTTTTTAATGCTTAAATATGAGCCTTAGCAAAATTAATGTCTTATTAGAATTTGTTGGGTGTTGACATAGCTAGGAATTGACATACACCAATGAATGCACCAAGAAGCCTATCTGATACTGTGTAATGGGAAGAGAACAAGGTTATAATCAGGGCTTGTGATACCTGATTTATTAATAGCATTCCAAATAGAATTGCTAAGTCAGTTGAAATGTGATGTAAGACACAGAGACATTTATTTCTATTGAAAGTCTTTCAAACTCTAAGAGGGCAAATTTTTGTTCTAAAGAAGTTGAAGATTAGCCAAGACAGATATATTGGCTTTTGAGTTATTAAACATTTTTATTTGTTTCCCTATCCAGATTTGTGTAAAATTGTCAGACACAAAGACTGGAAAGAGGAAAAACAGGTGATTAAAATAGCTTAGAGTCTACTAAAATTACTGATTGGTACAAGAGGTCTAACAAGACGGGTGACAAAAGTGCTTGGGGACCAATAAACCCTGCATGGCTGCTTCCCTTAGACAGGTGGCTGCAGAATTCTTAGACTGTAAATTAAGGGAACAGTTGGAACTCACCTTTAAATGTCAGCTTTTCTGTCAGAGCACTGACAAGGTGATCTGTGGTGCTGACTCACTTGCAGCAACTGTTCTGAGGCAGTTTTAGCATCGGATGCTTACTTTGAGGAAAACATCTTTCTCTACCAAGTTTAGCCTCTAGTCTAGTTCTCCTCTTGTGTCTGCCTTGACAGTTGAGCATTCTTTTGGACAGAGGTTATGTTTTCCTGTCACATGAATTGAGATTATAGGTCAAATCAGTTAGATAATTCATAAAATAACAGTGTAGAAGATGTTGTGATTTGAGCCATAACCATTCAGACAAAAGCACGATTCCTCATTGTGTTTCCTCTTTGCTTTCATTATTTAGGAAATTGAAACGTTCTACTAGTTTATTGTATTTACATGTGTTAGAAAATTTTCTAGTTAATAAATCTAGATATAAGTGTATTAGATATTTTGAGTAGATAAAGGTCACTTTGGTCTGAACTTTTCATGTGTCTTAAGAGCTTAAAAAATTGAAACATATTTAAAATGGGCACTGCCCTGGAGAAGTTGTATAACTTCAAAGCTCTTATTTCCTCATCTATAAAGTGATGATAACAACTAGCTCACAACTAGATTGATATATATGAGCCCCCCATATATTAAATCCCACTAACTAAATTATGCGTATCATGTAAACACCACCAACTGAGTGAAACAGTGCCTGATGAGTATTTTGCATAATATTGGGCACATGGAGAGTATACAAAAGATGATTGGCAATGATGATGACCTTGATGATGATGATAGTGATGGTGGTGAGAGCTGAATTTTTATTATTATTTCAGCAAGCAGCATTTACTGATCTACTTAAATACAGGCTACATCTTAAAAGATTTAAAAGTTGTTTATAAAGGCTCTTTATAAATTTATTGGCTTGATTTTAATTGAAATTTGCTTAAATTAGTGCTGTAACTTTAAGTGAGTTTGACAATAAATAGAGCTAACTTAAGAGAGTCCGTGGTGCAATGTTTAATGAGTGAACTTTAGCACTGACTGAAAATTGCAGCTAAGTACCTGGAGGGAGGGATTGGAGAGCAGTCAGCTCTGAGAGCCAAGTTGGAGAATCAGTCAGGTGAGAAGGGAAAATTACTTCCTTCTGATTAGAAACAGAGAGCCATGGGAATTTGTTCTGCTGATGAGCAGACATGTACCATAATGGAGATCTTTTTTCTTTCTGCTTCTGCCTGGAGCGAGAGAAACAGGCAAGTCTTATAACGAAGAGTAGGAGGAAATGGAGCAGAGGGTTTCTAGATGTTAGGAAAACCAGGAAAGCAAAAAGGCTAACCATCTCCCTAACAGACGTAGGAAGCTGAATGGAGGAAACCTGCAGCAGAAGACTCACCCGTAACTTCTTTTACACCTAGTTGCCTTGGAATCCCCACGTTGCTGTTACATAAATGACCTGGAAGGTTGTTTTGGTCTGGTTACCGCCTAGATGCAGCATGGAAGTGTGGGGGAAAGAGGAGGCTTGGGATCCAACTCGCATCGCTGGATCTTCTGTTGATATTCTTGTGCAAATTACGTAACCTCTCTGAGGTCCAGCTTCTTTTTAATAAAAGGTAGATAACAATAGCATCTCAACAGTATTATGATAAAAACACATTGACGCATATTTTATGTAAATAGCTTGTTGCAAACAATACTTAGAAATTGCCGGTTATGATCCACCATCTAAGACTTTTCCTCTGTTATCTCTTCTACCAGTTCATCCCCTGCTTCTCCCAGAACACTCTCCTCCTGCTCTTTCTTCAAAAACGGTATTTGAGTATTTGTCCTTCCTACTCAATATCAACCCCTCTTAAGTAATCAAATATATTAATGGTGTCTAGCTACCGAGATTGTGTCCTGCGCTGTACATTTAAACTGATCGCTAAATGCCGTCTTCACTGGTATATTCTGCAGACATATTAGACTCACTGTGACCTAGAGCAAGCTTCAGAACACCTCTTCCCTTTCACAAACCCTTAGTTCTGTTCATGACTTTTCAACACCATTTGTTTCTGAAACTAACCCAGAGATTGGTTCCCTTTTTATTCCTTTTCTTCAGCTTGGTAAAAACAAAACAAACAAACAAAACATTTCCTAACATTGAGAGACTAAGCCCGTAGCCACTTCCTTACTTTAAGTCCACGGCATCATTACCTGTTCTAATTAATCCCTTAAGACTTTTTGTCTTCAAACTCTTCCATCTACAATGAATTACTAAAATTTGTGGGTTTGGGGAAGTGAAACTTTTTTATAAATAAGCACAATTTAGCTATACAAAAAAGAAAGAATTGAAAAAAAAAAAAATGTAGATAAACTGAAGTCAGAAATAATTGAGTTTACATTACAACCAGTACAGTGGTTGGTCTTAAATTTTCATATCTCTTATTCAAGTTAGAAGTATAATTATTTGCAAGGCATCTGGACATCATGGAACAGATAGGAAATACCATAACCTTCACTAAAGAATTAAATTCCTGCCACTTCACTCTCAGTTGACATTACCTTGTACTTTCCTGGACAGATATATATCAAGTCAGTATGAACTCACTCATCTTCCCTAGTTTCCATAATAAAACACGCCATACTTTTACACAACAACTCTGTCTTTCCTTTTTACATGAGGTACTTTCTGCTGTTATTGCTAAAATCATTGTGGGTGGGAAGAATATGATCACATGGATTGGTAATCCTCAATGTGCAACTTGTGAATTTAGGCTCTGCCATCTGGGTCATTTCTCAGTAAATCATTTCTTCTCATTATTAGCCTTCACCATTTCTGCAAACTGCTCACTTTGCTATCCGAAGTGTACATACATCATATTTTATTCCTTAAATGAAAATAAACACAATCTAGCAAACAATAAACAACAAAAAAACTTCCCTTGACCCTGGTACTCCCTCACACATCCCCTCTGCCATGGGTTCCATGACAGGATAACCAACCCACATAGACAGCACTTTCTTAGTACTCTCTTCTTTCACTCTAGCTTGTTTATACTATTTGTTAGAAAACAGCTCTTCATAAAACATATTTAATATCATACCTGGTTTTAATTCTCATATCCATTGTTCTTGCATTAGTTCTAATTTTAGTTTTTTCTAATGTGGACATTTTAGGGTATTTCTTAAATATGTTGTAGAGAAGCAAACTTCTGCCTTATGATTTTCATTGTTCTTTAAAAGTAACATTTATATTACTTATAAAATTGCTTTTTCATAATGTGTAATACACCTAGCTATATATTTCATTCTAAGAGAATCTTCAGTACTCATATCTAATTTTTAGTTAGAAGTGAGATCACGTGTCAGTGAGATCATAGTCAGTGGATTAAGTAGCGCATGACTGGTGAACATATTCGTATTTACATGATTGACATAGCTTACATTAATTTAATGTTTAATATTCTAAAATAATGTAGTTTTCTTCAATAGTACCCATAGTCTAATGTTGTTAAGGCAATTGCACTGAAAATTATTTAAATCGTCATCATTATAAGCCAACTATGTGCCCCTTTAGGTAACAGACATAGATTGATATATGATTTATGATAATATGATATAAAATGATCCTTCAGACAATCCCCACAGCCTCAGACTTGCATTTATGGGGCATGGACTCTGCTGAAACTATGGGATTTTCTGAAAAGGCAGACTCCCAGAGCCCATTCTAGATGCAGACGTGGAAGAAATAGAGAAAGACTATGGTTTATTCCAGAGAAAGAAGTGAGGACCCCGGAAGACAATGGAAGAGCTGTCACTAGGAATTACCATGTTGAATGACTTCTCAGATGACCCAGAGTCCTCAGTGCTTTCCAGCGGGCTGACATGTGTGTCACAGACTCGGAGTAAACTGGGCGCTTTCCTCTTCCATTTCTCCTAAAATGTAAAGTTAAATTATAGTTGTTATAGTTGCTCAGTTCCTTTACTGCCTTTATAAACTTAGTGTCTACTTTATATCTGGGGCATTGAATGGATTAAAGATATAATCTAAACCAATAAATATTTCACTGGTAACTTTTTGTTCTAAGGGAGACACATGATTAAGCTGATTTAATCAAATTCATGAGAAGGACTTTATCTTGAAGGGACAAAAGCCCCTTTCTCTTCTGCAGGATATGAACAAGGAAATATGTTGGCCTGGATTTTTGTTGATAGTCATCATTAAACTTAAGATGAAACTTACGGTGTGGACATAAAGGAAGAAAGCTGGGAGGAGTCTGAGTTGTAGAATGAAATGCTCCAGCTATCAACCCCTCATACTGCTCTATGAAATGTGGCCTTTTTTCTTTTGAAGTCTGAGCCATGTTTTCTGCTACTTATAACAGAAGCTATCTTAATTCAGTCATTATTTTAAATCTAAATCAAGCCCATTTATTCCTTCTTCTGCCCAGTAGCCTCTAAGCTCCTTCCTTTCGTGATACTTTTCCTCAGTACCCTGGACTAGAAATCTTGGAAGTAAATCTTGCTTTGTTCCCTTTCTGCTTCTTGGTTATCCTGATGTATAAAGCAATTTGGTGTCCCTTCTTTACACATTCCTAAAATGATCCCATCCAAAACTCTCTCCTGGCACCTAGTATTCAGTCTGTTGTACAGCATGAGATAACAGAAAACCTCTTAGGTTTGCAACTTGTTTTAGGTCTGTCCGTGTTTACTGGAGTAATATGCTGCCCCTATAATGTTACCAGGCTGATTTCTTGGTATTTCTAATATAGTGCCCTATTTATAGTTTCTGTTGAATGTCAACCACCCAAGGAGGGTAGGGTATGACAGTAGAAATAGAGTTGATGAGATAATGCTCAAGTCACTTAGATTTCAGCACAAAACAATTGATCCCGCTGCTATGAGTCTTCCAGAAAACTTCTGTGGATGGTCAATAATACAGCAACTTCAAGATTGCTCTTCTGGCTATATCATGATTTCTTAAGTGTGCAAGCTATGTACCTTTTTTTAAAAATTTGCATTACTTATAATACCAGTATCCATATGACATATCAATTGAATAATCTGAATACTGAGTAATAATTAAAACTAGTAACAGAACATGTTGATTAGTTTCCTTTTGCTGAATAACAAATTGCCACAAAGTTGGTGGCCTCAAACAGCATTTATAGTCTCATTTCTTCCCTGCTTGTTAAAAGTCCCGTGCTATGTGTCTGTCCTCTAAAAGTCTCCTAGAGTGGAAATCAAGTTCTCAACCAAGGCTTCTGTTCTCAACTGGGGATCTGGGTCCTCTTCAGAGAATAGTGGTTTTTGGTAGAATGTATTTCCTTCACACACTTTCTATATGATTCTTCCACCTTCAAGTACATCAAATCTTTGTCTTGCTCTAAATCTCCAACTTTTTTTTTTTAAGGAATCTTGTGATTATGTGGGGACTCTAGGATATTGAGGATAATCTACTGATTGTAAGGCCAGCTAATTAGTAACTGTAATTATATGTGTAGGGCCCCTTTTGTGAGTTGACACAAAAGGCACACAGGCACAGCACTTGTGGGCAAAGTTCATGGGCCCCGATTCTGGCAACCACTGCATTCATGCGATGTGGGTGACTCACGCATAGCATGGTGAGAAATGAATGTAAAGCTGTGAAAAACAAGGTGACAGGATCAGGAAAGATATTCAAAAATATTAAGACTTACGTTAATTATTTTCGTTTTTATAAAATGTGCTTTAGGCTTACATGATTTACAGGCTAAAAGAGAGAAAAATAATCAGAATTATAACATTAAAATGCAACGAAATGTTCATGAATAGCAAAGTTTAAATTTCCAACTTTATTACCAAAGGTTAAAAATTTTCCTTGACATAGAAAAACTTACTAGGTTACTTTTTTTCATTTTATTGGGTAATGATAAATAATATAGCTGTCAGAATCAGCCAATAAATCAAATACCTAATTTGTGTTGGTGAGGCAGAACATGTAAAAACATTATTCAGGTGCTAATGTAAGAAATATAGTTACATTACCTCCGCGTGCGTAGCCTGGAAAGAGAAAGGGAGATACTGTGATGTGTACAGATGTCTGAGTAGAAAGAACCAACTTTTATTCTAAACTTGCTGTTATGAAGTAAGTGTTACAACCGAGCAAATACTCGTATGTCTAATTATTGGGTAGGAATACTGATTTATTTTTAACTGCCTTCAACTCTAAAATCTAAAAGTCGTAACCTTCTTAACGAAAAATAACCAGTGGAGAGTACTATGAAAAAAACCTGAGATTAATCTGAGAATTTCCAAAATAAAACTCATCTTTACAGACGTGAAATGGCACGGTAAAGCAAGATAAATTAAGAAATCGTTTTTCAGGCAGGAAAGATGAACAGTTGTCTAAGTGAAAGTACACTCGAAGCATGCTTGTATTTTCACCGGCAAATCTTGACTTATTTTGAGACTGACTGACTTGGAGCACACTGAGTAAGAACATAGTTATTTCTACATTGTAAATAAACTCTGAAAACACATATGAATAAGCAAACAGACCTGGAGAGTATGTGACAGTATATGTACCAACAGATTTTAAAATAACTTATTTTTTAAATAAATTTAAATTTTTTTCACATTGTTTCTCCTTTTCTTCTCACCTCTCAACACCCAAATACACTCTATGGTTTTGTGTAAAAATAATGCACACTCCTTCCCAGTAGCTAATGATGAAGAGTCTGCACTGATCATGATAAATGGGATTTAGTCCCCAAGCTGTTTGAAGCTGCGAGCCGATTGAGGCAGTTGACAGGGGCTGATACTTGGTGATATAACCGGAGATAATCAGGATGGTTTTTTGTGCATTATTGACACAATGCTCTGTCAATTCAGTGGCTCTAAAAAGAGCCTATCCATCCTAGAGCAATCTAGTTCTCTGACTCTGCAAGTAGGATTAAGCAATTACATTTTGATACAAGATTAAAGAAATTGTGTGACATTTTCATTTTCACTGTGTCATGGCTTAAAATATTATGGAATGCTATCTTCATTTTTAATTGTAAAAATAGAATTTTTAGGTAAATCACTTTCTACATAAAAGAATTGTTGGATCCTGCTTATAAAATGCTCTTTATCTTTAACATTGTTGTGACAAAAATAGATGAAATAGAAGCAGATAAAAACAAACACGTTTATCACGTAGGCAATTTTTTTTTTTTAATTATAAAAGTTGTCTCTACTCTGTGCTTGTCAAGTTTTCTTAGTTGAAACCTCCAGTTGGAAGCTGGTCAGTATGAACCCAACACTCATGCTAAGAAGGTGGTGTTAAGGGCTCCTTGGAAGACACAGAAACAGAAAGAAGACAGCTTAAGTCGAACAAAGAAAAGCTCCTGCTTTCTTAAGCAGCAATCTAATTAAATATTGTAATGATCACCTACAATTAAGAAAAAGATTATAATCAAGTAATGAGGCGCATCCTAGTAGAGTCCTGGTTTGGTTAGATGCCTTTAGCCGGCTCAATCCACATGCATTTCAAGGATCCCCATTTATGACCCAGGCTGGTGGGTAGGTGGTGGCGGGGATGGTAGAGTTGAAGGGAACAACCAAAGTGAACAACTAAATAAAAAAAAGTACTGCTTCCTCTTTCTCTAACTGCCTGCCTCTGCTCTCCTTTATTCCTGCCTGTACCTTTCGTTTGGGGAAAAAAAAAAACAGAAAAGAAAATCAAGTAATAGATAATACAGAAAAGATTACAGCTTTGTAGATGTGTTAAGGAAACATGTTTACCAAATATAAGTTACAATTGCCTTTGCCTACACTTATTATAACTATTACTCTCAACTTTTTCTCTCTCCTCTCCTTTGAGATATATATATATATATATATATATGCAGTTCATAAGGTATTTGTATATTCATTTAAATCAACATTTTACTTTCACTTTTCATATGTATTTCATGTATACCTTCCATATGTTAGACATTAGTAATAGATCTAAACTGTAGTGACCAAGCTGAAGCTTAGAGTTAAATATGGAAAGTCCTCAACTAACATCTGGGGTAGGTTCTTAGAGACCGACTTCCTAAACCAGATCCTCAAGCAACATCTTTTTGCTCAACATTTGTTAGTCAGGATGCTTTCTTCATATCAATGTTATAACAAAATGATGTAATTCAAGGACGCACTGCACAAGATTACATACTTATGTGAAGAGGCATAAAGTGTGAACAATGAAGGAAATGTACTAGAAGTCCATAGGAGGCATCTAACTTCTTGGAAGAGTTCAGAGGCATCAGTGACGAATGTCTTACTAATATGATGAAGTAAAGAGATAGGTGAGAACAGTATCAGGCATTAAACATGCTTCATGTGGAAAATACATGATTTAAAATGTCTATAAAAGCTTGTGAGTCTTATCTACCAGGTAGAAGAAATACACAGGTTGTTACCAATATTTTTCTTCACAAATAAATAAAGCTCCTCTCTTTGACCCAGACAATCATTTAGGGTAGTTCAAGTGTCAAAGTAGAACAAACAAGAAGAATGTGTTACTTGCCCAGTTTCCTTCCCCCAAAATGTAATTTGAATGCATTTGTACACTGGCAGAAGTTTTGATTTTTCCTTCCCTAAAGATCGTTGGGCTAAGGGGGTAGTAGTTTTTAAGTACCCTTGATTCAAGGCAAAAATAGTAATGTTCGTGAGCCTCAATGTATTAAAGTTTCAGTTAACACTGAAATAAAACGTCTAAGAATAGATTTTTCATAAACTCTAGAGGTATTCAGACAAAGGTCTCTTGCAGGAAATCACAGTCTACAAAATACAACCGAGAAGGAGGTATCGTGTACCTGGGAGAGGTGAAGGCTGCTGAGCTCCACAGGGTAGGTCTAGAAGCTACACAAAATGATAAATGAGGATAGAATAGTTTAAATGAGTAATTAAGCACCAAGTAAATGTAAAAATAGTGTTAAGCTCTGGCAAAATGCATGTCAAAGGTCTTGCAAATACGTTTCTAGACTGTGGTAAGACAGTTAATGAGGAAGGCAGGAAAGTCGGCAGGTAATGCGCTGTAATTATCAATCAATAAGCACAACGAATACATTGATCAAAGTTTATCTCCTGAGTTAGGAGCATAATGGAGCTATAATTGCTAGTATCGGTAGAGTCCCAGAACAATTACTTCAAGGTCAAAAATAATATTGAAATGTGAAAATGTTGGGTAAATAGCCCAGTTAAAGATATTTATAAGTTTGAAATCAAGAAAGCTAAAAGACAGCTGAGTCAGTAAAGAAAAAAATAGCATCTAATGAGGCTCTTAAAGCTGATGTTTTAAGAAGTAAGATTAAAACATGAATAGATAGGGAGGAAGCTAAAATTAAGCAATATTCATTTACTAGTGAATATTGTTTGCCATTTGTATGTATCTTTGTGTGTTGTGAAATAAAAGTGTATATATATATATGTTTTACATGTTATGTCATTTATCCATCAAATTGGACAAATAACAGCAAAATAATTTTTTTAATATAACTTAAAGAGAGCATGCAACTACCTAAATGTTACTTTAAATCTTACTTTTTATCAAGCGCTTAAGAGGGAAACATTATGATACATTTAAATTTTTTATTATTGCCTCTTTTTAAAAATTGCTCCTAAGTATATCTCTTTGGTATGTCAGTATTATTGATTAAATTAGATTTGGTTTCCTTCAGGATGCCTCAAACCAATTTAGTTGGCTAGCCTTAAGTGTTCTAGCTGACAGATTACTCTTCTTCATGTCAGTTAAAGGGAATTGCAGTGATTTCTTTGAACTCCGTAAAAAGTGTCATTGAGAATTTCCCCCATGCTAGGCATGACTACTGCCTTCAACCTGCTTTGACATTTCATTTATTCAAACGTGTCCTTGTTGCCTGCCCCTCATCGAAACTCAGTAATTAAGGTGCCACACGATTTATCCTCAGAGATAAATTCCACAACAATCCTACAGTTCAAAACTGAGTTCAAAACTCAGTAAGCTGTCAATTCATTTGCTACAAAAATGATGATACCGTTTATATTCTGGAAGAACTCTACAGCTTTATGAAGCAGTATTAACTCAAAAATAAAATCTACCAAAAAACAAAACAAAACTATCTTCTAAAATATCTAACTTCTGCATTTAGTGATATAATCTTGTAAAATTATCCTATGGGTATTTATTTAAAATAGCAATTAAAGTGTGCTACATGAATGAGAGTTTTATTTCTGTATCAATACCAAAGAAGTGAACAATATTCAGAAGTATTAAATATTAAAAATATCTCTTAAACATTTCTGTTCTCTGAATATTATATTATTTTAAAGTTCATGACCTCAGAGCACAGTATTTATTACTCCATTGCTTTTAATTACTAAATCATCTAGTTACCACTGCTTATTTTTGAATGACAGGATTCTCTCCAACCACTTCTGAGATCATGCCTGGTAACTTCAAAATTCACATGTGATTCATTCAAAATATTGTTCAATTTCATTTCCTCCTCACTTCTCTCTATTTCTTTTACCTTCTTCAACTATCTGCTCTCAAGATATACCTAGATCTTTACCAGTGACTTAATCCCCCAATGGAATATCATCTTCCTGCTTTCCTAACTCACGGAGTTACTCTCAGCTCAATACTCAGTGCTCCACAAAGATTTTCCAATCCATTGGTCTTATCATTGTCCACTATGTTTCAACTGAAAGTTGCATCATGGAAAAACAGAAAATATGCATAAAGGGAGATTGAAAGCAGAATCATAAATCATGTTTTAGATACAATTTAAAAGACTATAAAAGTTAGTGAGTGGTAATTTATTTAATAAGATTACTGATAGGTGAGGGACTGAGAAATTTATTAGAGGAGGAAAATGAAATAATCGTGTTTTAGCAAAGTAGGTATTAGTTGTTAGTTAAATATACAAATGAAGAATCAAGTAACATTGCACACTATGTGTCAAAAAATGTGTATACGTATCCCGATTATTACATAAAATTCTCTTATTTTTAGGATTTCTCTCCAGATTTCATTCCATTTCTTGCTTTCCTTTAGAGCACAACTCCTCAAAAGCTGTCTGTATTTGCTAAGTAAACTGCCTTACTTCCTCTAAGTCTCTTCAGTGCCTCCGAACCTGGAGTAGTCTCCATGGGTCCACCCAGGAGTAACAAGTCTGGGTAATGGGTAACCCGCCTTTCTCAAACGCCACCTCTGCCTGCTGGGTCCTGGGGAAGTCAGGCCACAGCAGCGCTCCGATTGGTAACTCTCCTCCCTGGGTTCTTCTCTTCCTTTCGGTGAGACACACCCTCGTGTGACTCCTCCCACCCCAGTCACCGCTTCCAGGTCTCCCTTGCTAGTTGCTTTTCTCTTAAATTCCTGCTGCTGGTGTATCCAGGCCTAAGGCTTTAGATGCATGCACGCACGCACCTACATGGTCTGTCTGGTAGTTTTTATTTAATCCCGATGTCGTGCACCATCTAAAGGTCATTCACCATCAACTCAAAAGCTTGTTCCTTGACAACTTCCCACAACTGGATGCATATAGTACAGAGTAACTTAATAGTTTCATTGATGTTCTAAAAGAAACCACAGCCTGTCTGCTAAAACATGGGTTTTCATCTTTTCCCCAGATAATTTTTCCAGTCTTTCCCATATTTGTAACCTTGGTAAATGTACTACGATTCACTATTTTTTTATTTTACTAGACTATTTTAAAACTTTATATAATATATAAATTTAAAATTTATCTAAAATAATTTTATTAAAATTTAACAGCCTGTTTTTATGAGAAGTTATAAAAATACTATTACCGTAAAAGCCTAGGCACAACCTTTATGCACATCTCCTTTCCCTACTCTCAGCACTAAGGGCTGTCAGCTTCCTGTCTAAGATGTATGTGGATGTTTTGATTTTTCTGCATCTCCACTCTGCCTACCCTAACCCTGTCATTCACCCTTCACTCTCCCATATGCCGCCAAAAGGGGCTCCTAATTTGCATCAGATCATATAACAGCATAATGCTCTTGAATTGTCTCTTAAGAATTCAAAATTAAATCCATTTATCGTCTTCATAGTTTACAGCCCACACTTTCTATGGCCTTATATCCACCCCTCAAATCAGTTCCCCCACTTTGGCCTTCTCTGTCCCTAGATAGTTCCATGACCAGGTCTTTCCCAGCACTCTGTTCTCAGATCAAAGGTCAGAAAAGTCGGTCAATGTTTAGAAAGTGAGTGTGGCGCCGAGGAAACAGAAGTGATCAGAAATTGCCTCTAAACCTTTCCTCAGTTTCATGGGGTTCATAGAAGTGACACTACATGAGATTATCTTTCTTAGCAATTTACCGTTTTTGCTCTGTCTCTCTTCCCAGCTGGAATTCAAGCTTCAGGAGAAAAGACCATTGTGAATATGCTGACCGTCGGAGCCTTGTCGCCTAGAGCACCTGGTACATGGGATGAACTCGGTAAGCATTTAATGAATAAACCAAGTAAGTGAACATAATTGTGAATATTCTATCATTCTATTCTATAATCAAGTTAAAGTTTTGTTCCACAGCCTCAACACCTTGAGCAGCTATTTATCTTTGTAATTTATTTTTAGTTGGATAAGTTAAACTAGGAGTAAATGGATAAATTCACTGATGACTAACACTTGGTAAAATATCAGTGACCGATGAGTAAATAACAAATTTTGGATGCTCTTCCAACACAGTGTTTTCATTTCCTGAATTTCTTAGCACTTGTGTGTCTGTGTCCTCCCCAGCAAGACTGCCTTTGGGTCTTGGCCCTGTGGGCATCAGTTCGGACTCTGGCTCTGGCTGTCTTCAAGCCGAGCACCTGTCCTCAGCAGCTCCGGGCAGCAGTCCCTCTTAGCAGTGCTGCCCAACGCTCCTGTCACCCTGGCACTTGGTTCGGTCTGTGGCTCCTGTTTGTCTTCACGCTCACACTGATGCTTGGTTTCTCCTCTATAGCACCACCCTTTGGGGCAGACAATTACCTGTTGTGGGAGGCTTTCTCTGTTTTGTAGGCTGTTTACCAGCATCCCTGGTCTCATCCTACTTGATGCTGGTAGCACCAGTGACAACTGAAAATGTTCCCAGATGCTGCCAAGTTAGTTTAAGGGGCACACTCACCCTCATTGTCATCTTGAGCACTGCTGGTTCTACTCAACAACTCACAGGAGGAAAAATTTCTAGAAACTATCTCTTCCCTTGACTTCATGGAAGGTTTTATTTTGAGTCTACCTATTTTTTTTTCCTTTGTTTTTCAAAGAGAAATGATTTACTTGAGTGCCTGAAAGATGTCCTAGAGTTCCTGTGTTTTTTTTCCTCTTTTCATCCTATAAGCATCCGAGGAAATCGAGTCACTTATGGTTTCAACATTAACTTAAAAGCTGTTTTCTCAGGAAAGATTCCCAAATCCCCAGTACAGGTCCTGTGTCCTTTTTCTACATTTAGACACCTGTTGTTTTCTTTCAGACATCTAATCTCAGGTTGTAATTCTCACATCATACATAATAGTTATTATATTGTTTTTATTTATGCCTGTCTCCCATACAAAGCTATCAGCTCTGGATCAGTTATTATATTTTGGGATAGGTTTATATTTTGGATCCAATCATATTCTGGATCAGTTATTATTATAAGAGCTGGATAAGTTATATATTTTATATGACATCTGCTCAAATAGAACTCAAGAAAATCGAGTCTTGGAAACAATCTGGATTTCCCTAGGCTAGACATCAAACATTCTCTTTGAATAGCCATCTTAACTAAGATGATGTCTGACAATACTCACTTAGTTATTTTTAATAAACCCAGTAAGTTCCTATCTTGTAGATTCAGTCTTCCCCCAGTTGCAAGATTTATCTTGACTTAAAACATTCAGTACTAGCAATAACGTTACTTAGGAATATGTCGCTGCTGTCTCTGCTAGGTGAAACCAGGACATATGAACCATTGCTCATTCATTTCATTTTTGTTCCACAGGATATAAACCTCTATCTGAACTTTCTTTATAGGTTTATTTTCAGAAAAATAGTAGATATTCTTCTCATTTCTATTTTCAAAATCTGACTTAATTTTTGCTAGTTTCCATCTTTGGGGCCTAAAGCCTTTGTCTATGATCTTCACACACGGACAAAAACTCTGGTAGCCCAAGGCCTGCATTATGTCTCGTGCCCTGACATCATGCTTACCTATGGGAAAATGTGTATTATGATTCCAGCAGTATGACAACACTTTTTGCCTTATCTTAATATAACTTGAAGTCAGCATGTCGTAGTCCTCAAATAACCTGATAAGTAGGCAAGTCTAAAAGATAGTCCTGAACTCTTCTGGTGCCTTATGTATACCGCAAATATGACTGTATAATATCACAATTATTTTCACATATAATGTTATCATGATTTATCATTACCAATAACCAGAGAAAGCAGTGGAAATTAAACTTAAGCCAGTGCCACAATGATTTTATCCATTTAACAAATGTTCATTGAGTGCTGATTATTTGTCAGGCACTCTTTTAAGCTTTGGGGGTTCCTCATTGAACGAACTCAGCACATTAAATTCTTGCTCTCAAGGATTGTCTCCACCTTTACATGACAGTGACGTTGCAGTTGGGTGAGTTTTTCATTTTTTTGGTCTTTAGTTCTCTCTCTTGTCAAGTAGAAATTAATAATATCTAATTTGTCTATATATAATTTAGGCTTTCCAATTATAGATCATTATATTCCAACAGGTATAATGCTTGGAATAAGACTATATTAGCCAATGCTATTTTTCATTCATTTTTTAAAATGTTTACATGATTCCTAAGTTCTATTCCAAATCTAAGAAATAAAAATACGATCTTTGTGAAAAACTAGCTCTTTTCTTTATTTATTATCATGAATAAATGTAGACTGCAAATATAAGACTATCCCCAGAAAATTTGATACACTTATGATTATTCAGGTCTGATACCTACTAACTAAAGCAATGATAATTTTATAACTAAAGCTTTTGAAAGATTCGGGTGATTTGTCTCGTTTTGTTTTTTCTTTCTTTTGCAACAGAAGGATAAAATTTAATTGCAGGGATGATTGCACCTTGGTACAGAGGTGTGAACTCCTGATGAGATGATCCTCTCACAGCTGAGTGACTGTGTCTCTGCGGGTGTCCTTTGGGGAAGCAGACAGGGCAGGTCTTGCAAACATGAGGTCTGCACTGGAGAGCAGCAGCTGTTTCATTAGATTTTGCAGCCTCAGCCATCTTACTGTGCACCCAGTCTTACTGTTTCTACCACCTTGTGTTCTGCCTGGAGTTCTTGCCGTGGGGAGGCAAGAGATGATAAAGAAAGTCACAAGGTCTGGAGAAAAAGAGTAAATGTAGATGATTACTTATGCAGAGTTTCCTAAGACACTGTTAGGAATAATAAATGAATTAGGTAAGGTTATAGACTCAAAGGCAACAAAATAATACTTGGTGCTTCTGTCGAGCAGCAGTAAAGAAATGGAAGGTGTCAGGAATAGAGCATTTATAATGAACTCACAAATATAAAATGTGTAATAAAGTATAGGGTAGATACATTGAAGACTAAGAAACATTTCTGAAAGAAATTAAAGAAGACAAATGGAAAATATGTCACTTTCATGATTAGATTACTTAATGGTGTTAGGTTAGTAATTCTTTGCAAATTAATCTATAGTTTTAAAGAAATTCCAATCAAAATCTCAGCAGGCATTTTTTGAAGAAATTGGTAATTATATTACAAAATTAATAGGAAACTGAAAAGGCTAGATAGTCAAAACAATCTTTAAAATATGGGCATAGTTTTAGGACTGTATTATCTGATTTAGGACTTTCTCAAAATGTACTAAACTTGGGAGACTATGGTACTTGTATAAAAATAGATGTAAATTGACATGATTTATAGCTGAATAAAAACAGAAAAACAAATTAGAAAAACATTTGTCAGGGCAAATACAAATTAAAATATGAAGCTTTATTTTCCTTTCTGAAAATAGATGCGATTTCTTCCCATTCCCTTTTCTTGGAACACTTACTTTAGAAAACTGGTAATTATAAGTTCTCTCACCTCTTTTTGAAATGTATGTAAATCTTTTTTCAAAGCCAAATAAGCCCCTCACCAGTTTAGCAATCCAGAAATAGCTTTCTCAAAGGCCTGGGAATCATCTCTTTGAAATGTTATCATCAAAGAAGATAACACCTCAGTTTCTGTGGGGGCCTCCCTGGGGTTGAGGCCTTGCACGGAAACTACATCCTGTCATAAAGTTAAAAATACATGTTCCTTTGTATAAAGTCAATTAGTTAATACAGATGGTCACCCTAAATGCCAGGATAGGATGAACTGTGGTAAATACTGGTTTCAAGTCTTCTGACTTGAAGACCTTTCATTGCTTATCATGAGACCATACATGCCATGGGTTGTGTATGCTGGTCTCCCTAAAAGAATGAGAATGCCTCCTGTCCTTAATCGTGTCACATTCTAGCTTAATGCTTATTTGGTTAAAAAAAAAAAAATTTGTTTACTTTCTCATACCTCTGTGGGGAGGTTTGCAGTATTGCGAGGGAACTTTGTTCCTATGGCATTTGCTGACACAGTGCACATCTTACCACATTGCTCTCATGACTGAAAGCCTGTAGCATCCCCTGGTTCTTTGGATAAAGTCTCAACGTTTTACCCTGAGCAACAAGTCCCCACATAGAATGTTTTTAATTTCTCGGAAGACCATGCTTTCAACCAATTTGTCTTTCACTCCCTATTATCAGATGTCCGTCCTGCACCCTGTTCCAACGGGCCTGCTGTTTTGCACCTCAGTTTGGTTGTGTGTCCTCTTCCCTCTGCCTTGAACATTTCTCCTTGACCGCATTCTCCGACTAACTGCCACTCATCTTTCAGTCCCATAAGCTTCTTTCCTCTGAGAAGCATTCCCGCCACCAGAGGAGTTAGAAGTCTTTGTTAATGTTCCCCCTGGCCCTGAGACTTGAACCTGGGTCCTTGGGATGTATGTGGACTATCTCTGTGTTTGTGTATTGATTATAGAGATGTAAGTGATCACCTTGTATTTGCTTGCGTATGTAGACGGTCGCTGTGATATGAATGTCCCCTCAATGATGACATTCCCACAGCATGATTCTGCACGTTTGGTGTGTTTGATGTGCAAGAATTGGAGGTGAAAGGAAGAACAGTAACCACTTGAAGGAAGTAGTCTCAAGCCTGATAAACATAATTTTCAAAAACCTTTTAATCACTTTTTCATATAGCTAGAGTATATAGAAATGAATAAAAGAGCATTTTGCAAAACTCAACAAAATATCTTGGAAGGAAACATGGAGAACATGTATGTCTTTTGTACTTGTATTTTTTGAACTTGTATTATTTTGGTGGAACAAAATTCAGAGTTTTGGGACATTTTCTCATGAATTTAACCTTGATGTATATGCTTATGAAAGTGGGCATTTATTAGTTAATTGGAGAGATAATAAATCTTCTGTTTTCCTTAACCAACCTAGCTTTGAGAGCTAACTTTAAAATATGTCAAGGGTTAATAAGTTCAGTTCTAATTTTAATCATGAGGGATAGCCTTGAATTCAGAAAATGTTAACTTACTACATTCATTAAGGTTCAATGAGAGATGGGGGTGGGTGAAGAGAGATGAAAGGAGGGGAAAGAACAGAAGGGAGGGGAGGAGGAGGATTCACAAAAGACAGAAGGAAAGGAAGACAGAGGGTGGGGGAGCAATGAGAGAAAGAAAATATGAATTATACTTACAAATACTTTCATAAGACTGATGGCTCATAAATAAGTATAAATTGCAAGTACTGAGTTCTCCTAAGTGTATAATAGTTGAATTTAAAAACTTCCTTTCAAATCCCACCTGTGTTAACCTCCATCCCTTCTGAAGTAAATTAATTACAGAGTAGACTGTGTGAGGGTCTTTCAGGTGAGACTGTAAAACCAAGGTTTCATCTGCTCTGTATGGATATTAAACATCCCCTGGCACTCTTTTACAAAGATAGAGTTCATCCTGGTGTGACCTGGATCAAAGTTCTTTTTTTCTCTTTCATTTGTGGATTGTAACAGGCTTCAAGAGCAGGTCACTGAACTCTGCATCATATTGCTGTCACTTTCACACAGGTTAATAATAATGCTTTAAAAACTCGATATCAATTGTAATTAGAAAATGAGTAGATCATTATGGTTTCTCATAGCACTTTTGAAATGCTAGTCTTAAATTGTAGGAGATTTGTATATATGTGTATTTGTGTGCACAGGCATATATTGTTTTATATTATCAGTACTGTGTGCAGATATAGTAGATGAGTAATATATCATATACCTGTTTAATTACAAATCTCACTTACATTTCCCATAATTGGAAGTTATTCTATGGTTTTATATTTAAAAAATAATTAGTTATACAGATGATTACATCTCTTTTTACTAAGTAGCATTAATATATTTCTAATAAGAATATACATTTATTGAACAGAGAATTAACCCCCTTCTAATGAAATATATTTATGGAAGAAGGGTATAGGAAGCTAGAACATCCTGAATTTCAAATGTTCTGTGATCAGCAGATCTGTGACTTCAGGCACTAGTCAAGTTTAATTTTTCTAAATTGAGAAAAATATATGTGGAGACTATCCACTTCAAATAGAAAAATTAAATCTCAAAAAACATGCCTGTGATCCATGAAAGAGGATATTCTAAATGCTAACTGTTGTTTAATGGCCGGTATATCAGTGAAATTTTCTGGTGTTCATTCATTCATCTGTCAAATGATATCAAAACTTTACTTAATTTAATAGACATGGTGCTATAAATAATTACACATCATATTATGTGTAAGAGAGAAAATGAAAAAAAGATAACAGTGCTGAACAATGGTTCTTAATTTCCATTTGAAGCTAACACTAGAAAGTGAAGTTTGCAAATACCTAATTAAGAATAACATTTTTCCACAAAGTTGTTTCACTAGTGTTCACCAATGTTTAGTACATATTTTTGTTTTTTCATTAAAAAGGTGTTAATTTGGTTATAAAATGTAGGCATCCTTTTTTTAATTTGAACATCCTCCTTGTGTAGGTGAAACCCACAGTTTTAATGTCCTTCATTTTCTTATTTGAAATGTCATTATTTATTGCTCTTATCCCTTACAATCCTTTATTCTCACTACAAGTCTAAAAAGGTGTTCAAGAGAAGCATGTAAGGATGAATTATGGATTTCCATTGGCAACTTTACAAGGACCTTTGCAAATTGGTAATATAGTGCAGACTCAAACATTATTCTGTTATCATCTTTATAATTCATAGTAAAGATCAAATTGAAGCTATTTCTTGTTAAATAAGTCATATAATAAATGACATTTGGTCAAAGGCAGCAAACCTCTGGTCCAACCTTTTATGTTATGCTGAAGTGTCATATAATTATAGTTTCAGAGTTTGGAATTAGGGAGACAAAAAGAAAAATGCCAACGTCTATTTGCCTCCCATTGCCTGATGCACTCAGGTAGCTCAGCAAGTTTGCAGCACCCAAATCTATGTTCCAGGTCCATTTTATAAAGAGCCTTATTTGTGTTTCATTAATTAACCTGCTTTACACTGAATCTGGTATACGTTATAAATTTCAAAGTGGCTGGAAAAGAAATAATGGATACCTACAGTAATTGCTTGGTGGTTCTATTTCATAAAAGTAAGTCTGGGTGATAAAATAGAAAACATATAACCTTTGAAAGCTTTGAACTGTTTCTTCTTCCCAGAACACTTCCCTCAGATACTCACATGCCCTGTTTCAGTCATCAACTTGTTTTGGCTAAACTAGGGCCATCCCTGTAAATCACTATCTGATATTTTTATTTAAATTTAGACAACAGCATTCATCTCGGCATATTCTTTACTTCCCTCCCTACTTTTTTGTAAATCATTTATCACCATTTGATGTACTGAATATTTTATTATTTATATGCTTATATTCTGCCTTCCTTAGAATGTATGCTTCTTGAAGGCAAGGATTGTTGTATATTATTAGTGAGTTAAGTCCCTTGTCTGCTTGATCTGTCAGTTACTGTGAAAGGGTTTGAAGTGTTCATTTGTAATAGTGATTTTTCTGTTTCTCCTCACAGGGTCTATAAATTTTTACCTCACTTTGAAGCACTGTCAGTAGATATGAACATGTTATAAATCCTTATGTGTGTTTTTTTTTAAAGAATCAACCTCTCTATTTATTATTATGTTATGCCCTGTTTTTATCTCTGATCGTTTAATATTTTCTGATATCTTTGTGTGAAAGTAAGACAGTTTCTCAAGCTCTCTTATGTTTAGCATTAGTGTGGTATTTCTTCACCCTTTAACATAGCTGAATGTTTATATTTAATAGGGCTCTTGTAGAAAACACATAGTTTGTACTTATTTTATAATCAACTTTGAAAATCATGTTTTTGAGCTGGTGTCTTTATAACCTTCACATTTACTGCAATTAAATATGGATTCAGATTAATATGTACCCTGTCTGTAAAAGATTTCCATGTATTGCACGTTTTTTTGCTTTATTTGCTCTTCTTATTTGGTAGTCTCTTGTTTTAGCAGAATATTTAACATGAACTCATTTCATCTCCTCTTTTAGTATATCAATCATGCAAATATACTGGAGGCCCTAGAGTTTAGTCTTAATGGGGTTCCACATTATATTGCTTCACATGAGTACAGGGAGCTTCCACCTGAGTGTTCTCAAGTTCTCTCTCCCATCCTTTGGTATTGCTGCCATTCATTTCACTGAGCATAAGTTGTTTTCATCAAATGCCTTGAAGCATTGTTAATGTCATTATTTAAACAAATAGTTACCTCTTAGGTCAAATAAGAATAGAAAAATAAAACATTTTCTTTTAGATTGATTTATTATTTCTCCATTGTCCTTTCCTTTTTTGATCCTAGCTTCTTACTGCTATGATTTTTATTCTCCCTGAAGAGGAAAAACTTATCTTGGAGGGAAGATTACTGCACTGAATTGCTTCAGATTTTGTTTCTGAAAAACTCTATATCCACTTATGAATATTTTTTCTGGATATTGAATTTTAGGTTGGTAATGTTTTCTTTCACTCCATTAAATACTCACTTGACTTTTGTCTCCTGTGTATTTTGTAAAGAAAAGTCTAATGTACTTCACATCTTTGTTCTTTTACTTTTTTTTCCCTCTGACTTTGGTCAAGATTCTTCCCTTTGGTTTCCTCTCTGAAAATGCCATGCCTGGGTATTTTTGTTGTTGTTGTTATTACCTTTTGTATGTTTTCACTGTGACCTTACTCTCTGATTGATTCAAAGTTGTTGATTGTCAGTTTTTCATGCCTTTTTTCTTGCTGTACACAAGGGAGTGACAATTTTTAAGTTCTCTTAATGTCAGAGAGGAAATAAGTTATTTGAATTGCCATAAAGACGACATGTAGAAGACTCATGCTTCCTGTATCACAGAAACAGGGGACTCACTGTATTCACTCAGGACCAGGAGCCCTCGGTGGTGAGCTAAGCCTCAAAGCATAATGCACCACACTTCAAACTGATGTTTTGTTACAGAATCCCAACGTGTTCATTTAAATGGCCTTTTATGGAGTTTCCAGAATTTTATTTATGGAAACAATTTGAATGTGTTGAAATGACAACAATAATTTTATAAATAAATGCTCTCAGGAGTCTATAAAATAATTTAAACCCAGAAACATATGCCCAAACACCTGGAGGAAATTCTGTTTAGTGTTTGCTATTCATATGTCCATTCATGTGGTAGCTTGTTGTACAGTAAACACACATGCATACATTTTCTTATGTCCTCAAAGCAATCTGGTGTTACTGAAATAGTTCATTCCAGTTCTGTCATGTCTGCGGATCTGTACTACTTACTGGTGGTTCAAAAAAGGGGAGTAAAACACACCCCTGCCCTAAAATGCTTATAGTGTAGTAGGTAGGAGATAAAAAGATAAATAAATAACCTCCACGTAACACACAATAAATATTTTCTATAGTGGTGTTTAATAACATTAATTTGTATATTTACTGTGAAATACTGCATATATTTCTAAATGGTCAAAGAGCATCTGATACTGCTTTTCTAATACCATTCAATTTCTCTCCCCTCTGCAAAAAAACATACTAACATAGATAGAGAAAAAACATTTTTATTCTGCAATGTGTGCATTTGCATATACTGATGTACTCTTTCACATATTGTAAATAAGTCTTTCCCAGGGAATTTATTTTGTAAAATGGTGCATTGCAAAAATTTAGTAAGAAATTGATGTGGTGTTCTTTTCAAAACTATACTGACAAAATTATCTCAAAATATTAGGAGTAGAGTTTTGCTGAAGTATTATTATTTTTCTAATTAAGCTAATAACATTTTACTTAATTAGAAATTTCCAAATACTAATTTGGCATTTCTGTTCTTTACTAAATTCAACAAAGCTTAATTTTGTTCACCAACATAGTGCTAGCAGAATTTTCAAACCAAACAATTTTCCAAGTGCTAAAATCATTTTACCATTTGTAACTCTCTAATCTGATTTGAAAGTTTACAATTTAAAACATTAACACGTGAAACCCAGACTGTGTTTGCTATTTTGAAACCAGACTGAAAGATGGAAATGACCAAGTCTGAACAAAGTCTTTCATTTTTTAAAACTTGCTGATAGCAATGTATGGCTTCTGTTTCTGCAGGTGGTAGTCCATTTTATTTCATAACCATTTTAAAGAAGATCTTCCCATATTTCTCTGTAGCATGTATTTACTAGAAAAGAAAAAAAATAAATCCAAGCTCTGTTTATTATAATTTCACCCTTTAGCCCTTTAGGATAGGTGGGAAATCTTTCTTGGGTTCCAAAAATAAAATTAATAACCCCACCACCCTACTCCCAGAGAAAGAAAATAGCATTAAACTGTTTTCACTCTAAGTATTCCAAGATTTCCAGATGCTTTAATCAGGAGACTCTTCTCCCAGAGAAGCAGGAAAGACTGAAAGGGAAGGGGCTTTTGGATGCTGGGATGACGGGTCAGCCTCTCACACAAACTAGGACTTCTCTGCATGTCCCCATTTTATCATGTTGCCGCATTGCACAGTTCTTAGCTCATCTTTGGCTATCAATCCTGTCAGGTGGAAAAGGCGTCTGTCACTGTTGGCAGTGCAACCTCAGACAGCTTGTAGGAGGGAAAGAGACAGTCACAACAATGTAAAAAGTCCACCTCAAAGGTTCTGTTGCTGAAATTTACTGGTAAGACTAAAGAAAAAAGATGGCATCCATGTACCTTTTTACTACATTGAGATGCTGGTTCAACGCTTGCGTTGCAAAGATTAACATAAAAGTATGTTTTCTAATGAAGGTGGAGATGTCAAGAAGTATCTGGATTATAAATTAATGCTCTGATATCAGATGACATTGTACTTAGGATTGCTGAATTGTGTTGGGACCTCAAGTGTTTACTGATGTAAAAATAGCATCTTTTTTTAAAATGATCTTTTAAATTATTTTGCTTTTTGCCATAAAGGAACTGAAGGAGTTAATAATTAGTAAAAAATAATAATAATAATAATAATACAGAAAAACATTACCTAACTAGCATATTGATTTACATTTCCCTCCATGGTCCTAAAAAGACTAATAGGTATGGATTTCTAGGTCAGTGATTTTTCTATCCATGAAGGGTTTAGAAAAGCCAGATGCCCACAAATAGGAGTTTCCTGTGGTGCAGGACAACATGGTGGGTGTCGTGTCATGGCAGGTGTGCTTGGAAGTCACAGTGGCCCCTACAGGCTGCCACCTGGGTTGTCCCAGAGCCTCATACCTACTGCTGTCCGTGGGAGGCTTCGAGGGACCGACCACAGAGTGACAGTGGTCTGGCCACTCTTTCTGTCAAATGTTCATTCTGTATCAATATTTAAATAAAGGTGAGTTTGAATAGCTTGACAAAGAAAGGATGAAAATATCCAAGTAATACCCTAGGAGCAAGAAAGAATACGTTCTCTTCTTTTGTTCCAATTCCTAACACAGTTATGTGGGAGGCGTACATTCTTTGTGTCCTGTCATCTCTCAATATCAGAGGACAAAGTAACTTCCATATACACAAATTATGCAATGTGAGGGAATATAGCGATAGTGTCAGGAACAGAGTGACAGGGACTAAATAATTCAGAAACTAGTTTCTTTTCTTTAGTCTCCTCATAAACTGCTTTTGGCATGTGATTGATAGATATTGTATTAAATCTAGGGAGAAAAGTTCCCATTTAAAACTTAGATGTAAACTCTTACTTTTTTCTTCATATCCAAAATATACTCACAAAGAGAAGCACATCAAGTCTCAAGGTTACACTGCAAGAGGAGAGAATTCATTGTTTTTAAGGTGCAGATATTTTCAACCCAATTCAAGCACGCGTGTTATGTGAAGATCTGGAAGACTATTGAATGCCTTTCATAGACAAGTTGTGTTAAGACCTGGGGAGAAGTAGATGTTAAAGCCAAAGTCTTCATTTTGAATTTAAAATTATGAAAGCCATTTGTATTTAATCCATGATCATTTCCATTTTGCTTAATTGGGGTCTGATTGCAGTTGCTAAGATTAGAAGTACTGTATCATTTGTGCTCTGGCATAATGCATGAACTTTCAAGTAGTTTCTATGTGTGCATTACTTATAAATCTTCCCCTGAATCTTGTTTAAGGCCTCTCTCATACAAAAGCACATTCAATGTGTGTTCAGGAAGCAATATCAATAATTTAATTGTTTATCTCAAATTAAAATACTAAGCCTTATCGGTATTTCTGCTTTAATATACACCATTGTCATAGGAAGTAGGAAAGTGTTTCCTGTGGGAACGATGCAAGCTACTTTTTGTTATGTTAAGTCTCTAAGACCAAGTGTGGAGAGGCTATCCTGCAGATAATTGATGTTACTTATTACTACATGTTTCATATTATTATTTTGCATATTTATATTACATGAAATAATGATTACAAAAACTACTAAAGCATGTCCTCATGGCCCAGGCTCCACCAGCAGCTGGGACACAGACCGGGTGAAACCCTAGGACCTGTATTGGTGACCCGTAGTCAGGTGACAACCAAAAAAAGAAGACAAATAGAAGCCCCTTCCTCCCTCCCTTCCTCTTCCTCCTCTCTCTTCCTCTCTTAAAAAAGAAAAACTATCAAATGTTCACTCAAAGTAATGCCTGAACATTTAAGTATATAAAATATCCATATATGACTAATGTGGAGCTCTGTAACAAATGATTATATACAAATATGGAACATGAGATCTGTACAATTTGTATATATTAGTATATTACTAACTTTTTTTACCTTGGTCTTTACCTATGAATGTTATAATCTCTCCACTGATTTATCTTTCTGATATAAATTTTTTCACCTGAGATTCTTTACTTCATATTGTTCTCCCATCCACCTCTCTCTCACATATTGACATTGGCCCTCAATTTTAGCTGATTGTTAGGTATACAATTAATAATCATTAATTGCACAATTTATGTAGTATTACCTGAGTTTCTTTAAAATGAGGAGATTCATAAATGCACACAGAGAGTTTCAGCGCAGGGCACTTGCTCTACTTTCTGGTTGGAGCAGCTCTTGCAGCGGTTTGCTCTGTCCCCCATCATTGGTGTCTCCATCTCTGCTGCATTCCCCCACTTCATATCCCTTCTGGGTCATCCATTTCTACTGAGGATCTGACAGCTACCATCCTCATTCTGTGAGCTTATGCCAGGAGAGAGAAGAAATGACATAGGACTTCTTCTGCTCATCTGATTCTCACTACCAGCTGTAGTCAGAGAGGCAGCGGCTTTATTCACTCATCTAGCACCAACTCAGACTAAAAATTTCACTTGTTCTGGAGGCTTAAGATGAACTTTCACTTTTCTCCCTCTTTAATTGCCTCAAAACTCTCACTTACCGTCCCATCACTAAGATTTCATACCCAAGTAAAGTGTAGGCATGTAAACTCACACATCCCAGTTCTATTTTCCAAGATATCCAGGGTCAGTTTGGTAGCAAGAAAGAGATGCACCAGAAAACACAAGTAAGATGAAATTTTGTATTTTGTCAAGAGATTTGAAGTCAGTATGGACAACATTTTAGCAGCATAATTACTAACGCTTTTGCATATGGTAAATTGTGGTACAGGTGAGAGGTGAGATAGTCGGAATGAAGCAAAGATACTGCTTGTCACTCAATAAGCAGAGTCTAGTTGGTGGCATGAAGGGTTAAGTTAGTCTTTGATTTGGAAGAAATAATTCAACAGATAGTCTTAAAATATAAAGCATTTTGGTAAATAGATGAGAATGGATTTGATGGTATTTGGATGATGAGTAATGAGAGAATATAAAACTGAATGTGGTGAGTTTGTTGAGAAGGCACACTCAACTATCACTTGATTACAAATTCTGCCAAAAAGAACAGGCTTCAGTCCTAATAGTCTAGTGCACTAGTATTTTGAAGCTTATTGAAGCCTTCAACAAAGTAGAAGAAGATTCCAGAATATTCTTAATGTAAAATTGAGGAAAGAGTCATATTTGTAGGGAGGTGTTAATTGATTTGCTCTAAAACCTGAGATATTATACCTATTTCTTAGGCATTCTAGAATTCATCCCTTAAGACAAAATTAAAACCCTGAGGAGGGTATTGTCAAAGATTTGAGGAAATCAATGGTGGGTACCATTGGCAATAAAAGATTGAAAGTTGGAGTCCACCTCAAATCACTGGGGAATAATAGGATTCCGAAATGGTAGATGGCAGATGTGAGATGGATGTACTATCCCCAGTGGGCATCACAGAACAACAGTAAAAATGCCTTAATCTGTCAGATTCAATTAGATCAAGATGATTCTAGGGGTGAGAGAGACACAGTCAACTGGAGAGCTCCTCGATTTGTATAAAAAGTAAAAAGCATTATAGGTTAACAAGCTCTCACCCACTACAATACATGTTATATATAAAGGTACTTTATAGACTCACAATGCGTTGACTAAGTGGGAGGCAAGGTCACTTTGAGGAAGGATCTTCCAGTGTCATAAGTATATATGATCAGTCATGTCCCCAAATATCTGTAGGCAACTCTCAAGGGAACTGTGTGCAGAGAAAGGGAAAAATCCCAGACATCATGATGACTAAATGTGGTAAATTGTGAGGACTAAAACCATGGAATTCAAAATCTGTCAAGATCTTCAAGTTGAAGGGTGAAAATAGGGATCCAGGAATGAATGATGTGGTTCAAATCCTTCTCACGGTGAATTCAGTGCTTCTGTCGAGGCAGGCTGGGTTGTGGGTCTGTTCCTGACTTGTTTTTGGGGGTTAAATAGACTTAGCATCTGGCAGAACTTTGATATTGTTCACTGACCTAGGAATGCAGGGCCATTACTGTCTATGTGGAAAAGTGGGAACCCCTAAAATAATGTGTGCCTCTCATATGCCCCATGGAGAAGCAACTTCAAATCACAAATGGGAAGCGATGTTCTTCTGAGGAGGAATTTCAGACACTAGTGCCACCATCAGAATTGAAGTGTTGCCCAGCACTTCCTCCATCACCTTTCAGTTTCCCATCAGAAGTCACTAAAGAAAAGAATCCTATGTCAACTCTATCACAAGGGCCCAGATTAAATATTATTTCTGAGTATATCTAAGAGGCCGAGTTTAATATTTGAATCTATGGGCTTAGTACATTAGACACACCAATGTGGGTGAGCATTGAATAGAGAAGAAAAGGAAGAAGAAATTCACTTTTTTCCCTGCCTCTGTGCTTGGGCTAGGGCATCACATCCATTTTTTTCCAGCCCTCAGACTGGGATTTACAACATAGATTTCCTGGTTCTCAAGTCTTCAGATTCATACTAAATCACACTGTTGACTTTTCTTGGATCTCCAGTTTGCAGATGACAGATCTTGGGACTTGTCACTCTCCATAGCATGTATCCTCATTTTGTCACAATAAATCTCCATCTATATGTGGTTCTGCGTCTCTGGAGAAACTTGACTAAAATAAAAAGCAAATCATTTTGAATGTGACCCAGAGAAAGATAGGAATCTACTGCAGATTTGGCTTCTGATGTAAACTGCCTTATCTCTTGACCCTTATAAACAGATCCAAACAACATTAGGGGTAGCCTCTTGGTAAGGATGCTGTGTAGGGTCTCTCGATCCCCTAGAAGAAAGTTACAGGAGAGAGATGTAATGCTGTGGAGCATGGGCATGCCATTCTGTGTCACAGGACTCTTCCCTGTTTAACACAGATGCAACCTTTTAGTGAGATATTAGACTTTCTTAAAGACTTAGTGCCTGACCAAGTGGTTACTCATTATGAGTTTTCATTACCAAATCATCAGATCCACCAAGAATGCTCATCAATATTCCATCATCAAGTGGAAATATTATATTTGGCATGGGCCAGGAAAAATTGAGGAGCATATATAAATCACATGGTCAGATGGCTCATGTACCTATTACTTCTGTCATCAGATCTATTGTATGGTTGCTTCTGCCTTGACCTATTTAAGACCAACTTACAGAAAAGCAAATAACACGGATCCATTTTACACCACAGTTGCTGTGATATGTTGCTGTTATTCTGCATTGGTAGTTGTTAACGTTATATTGATAGCAGTTATTGCTATCAATTTACAGCCTTTTCAGAAGTGACTAACAGTTGTGGAAGAAAATTCTCCAGTGGGAAGAGCTGCAAGAAATGCAGTTTGTGTATTTGATGCCAGTGGAGACTTGGTCAGAGTATGGATGCACATTAACGCAAAGCAAAAATAAATGGCAAACGTCCCATCTGTGGACCAGTAGCTGATCCAAGGCTGATGTAAAATAGTCTTATCTCTAATATCTACATTATATAGGTGCAGATTTCCACAAGTAAAATTAGATTCAGTCCCTGTCACCCCCACATTTGGGGATACAGTTGCGGAATTCATGCTTTCCAGTGTGCAGTCTTAAACTCTGCCAGTTGGAAGCTCTGACTCCCAGGGGAGAAAGCTTCAGTCAGTCTCCATGGACTTGAGAGCTGTGACTGCCATCGGATCACTTCATGATCCTCTTCTCAGAGAATCAGAATGCAAGTAAAGGAACTCAGAGGGCTGACTGACATGAGCATCTTGAGGTTTAGGTCACTACCACACTGGAGGAAAGGCGAGTTCATTGGCGTGGGTCTTGGTGTTTCCAGGCCAGCGATAAGCATACGAGCCTCAGTTCAGCAACTATGACCAACAAGAATAGGATGACTAAGGTTTCAAACCCCTTGAGGACTGAGATTTTGATCTCACAATGAGACAAAACAACAAGAAGGCATGCTACCCAGCGTGAAGGGAATTGAGTCGCGGCGATGGAGGAGGCACAGGCCGGTTATCGGTGAAGGCCTCACGACCCGAAGTGCTGCACCTCTTAGTTCTTAGAGGACGCCCTGCTGCCACCTGAAGGGGTTCTACTCCCCAAGTCTATATCCCACTCGAGAAAAAAGTCTCCTCTGACATCTGGAGATTATAAAATGGTCCGCTCTGCTCCGAGTAGCCCCCTCTTTGCAATTCGCACATCTGTGAAATCCCCTCGATTTGGGCCTGGGGATTTGCTAGAAAGAGATTGCACCGTGTCCACACTTCCGTTGCCGTTGGCTTCTGCTATAAAAAGCCAGGGGTTACTGGGGCAGCTGCTGATGACCCCTCAGGTGGCTCTTGGACTTGTCCCAAGAGATACCCACGCTCTGCCTGGCAACGCTCGGTAGATGCATTATTCTCCCGCCCGCTGCCGGCCGCTGTCGGTGTGGTTCGGTGCTGCTGTGGTTAATCCAGCTCCAAGAAGACAGGTGCTGGGTCCGCGCAGTCAGCTTCGGGAGTCCGCCTTCTGCTTCCCGGGGGCGCTCACAGCACAGCCATGGACAGGAGCTCAAGCCTGGGCCCCGGCTTCTCAGTGCCCTGGCTGTGAAAGTCACGTTCCTCATTCTCAGCCTTCCCTACAGAGTCGTTCAGAGATTGGTACGGTCACCACCTTTTTGAGACACTATAAATGAGAACTGGGGATCTGGAAGAAAAAGGGCAGTTTATGTTGAAATGCTTATGCTCACTCGCGGGTTTTATTGTAAATACAGATGGTGAGAATGTAGCTGCAGAACACCTTTGTTAATTTTCATATCCTCAAAATTGTTAATTAATTTTAAGTACATTCTCATACACATTTTGGATAACCTCAAACGGATATTTTAATGTCTTTGTTTTCCCAACTCATCAGGCTTTTATGATAAACAGATTGTTGGCCTCATTATTAATTTTAATATTTTTTGTCTAAAAATTACTAAATACTCTGCGCTGGGGATACATTTATATTATAGGGATATGGTTCCATACCTCAAAGGCAAATTGCTATTGTTATGAAGCATATGGTCTTTGGAGAAAAAAAATTACTATAGAGGCACAGGGCTAAAAATTACCCCTACCCCTCTGAGGTGCTCCTTGGGCTCAGTGAGCGAACAAATTAACATCAGACAGATTAGTAGGGGCAGTGAGCACTTATATATGGAGAAGTTGCATGGCTGTGAATTCTGAAGTGAGTGGAACGAACTGAGGGTTTTTATTCTTTACCTGCTAAATGGGATGGGGTCTGGGGGTCAAGGAGAGAGGAGCAGGGCCCCATGATAAGTGATCTATAGGATAAAACCTAATGCTCTGGGTGTTTGCCTTAATGGAAGATAGGTTCCTCAGATAGAAGTCTTTTCTGAAGTTCATCTGACATCTTGTTAATATCTCCAATCTTCCTTCTTCTGGGTAATGAAGGAGTGAGGGTCATTTCTTCCATTAGGAGAGAGGAAAAAGCTGCTTCTTAGCCTCCAGGGCCTCTGTTGACCTCAGCATAGAGTGACCCCCAGGACAAAGTTGCATGTCATGAGAAGACCAGTTCTGAGCATCATGGCAATGCCTGTGCTGAGCCCCTTCATGACCAAGTTACAATAACAAATAATATAAAATGAAATAAATCTGAGTTAAAGTGACAGGAAAGGATATGACCGACCTGGACATTCTCTCAGCCTGGTAACATTTTAGACTTCTTCCTGACCCGAGACTCCTGTTTCCCTTTTCTTACTTTTGCTTTTTAAATATGCTTTGCTTTTTAGAGCAGTTTTAAGATCACTGCAAACTGAGAGGAAGGAATAGAGATCTTCCAAATATCCCTGGCCTCACCCATTACACCCTCCCGCTTCATCAGATTGCCCACCAGCAAGGCACCTGCCCGGACACATTAGGCACCCAGAGCCCCTAGTTTGCATGAGTGTCATTCTGGGTGTTGCACATTCCTGAGCCTCCTTTAATTTCCGTGAAGTGGAGTTCAGATTCAATTGTAGCCTTTCTCCCCGATTTCAATATCCTTGAATAACATCTGCTTTGCCTGCAAACTTCAGTGTATAATTTTTCTTTTACAGAGATCGTACTGTTTTGGGTGAAGTATTCAGGATAACCTTCCTTGAAAAGGTGACATTTGAGTAGAGACATGAATAATGTCAGGGACTGAATATTATAAAATATCAGGAAGTATATTCTAAGTGGAGGGGAAAGCAAGTATTCTCTAAGGCAGAAATGGATTTGCTATGCTTGAGGAATAGCATAAATTCAGTGTTGCTGAAATAGACTGAGAAAGAATAACAGGTGAGGTGTGTAAAAGATCCAAGTAGGGGAAGTGAGCCACTTAAAATATACTTGTTTCCTACTCTTTCTAAGATGAGCCATCATCCTCTTTGCGGGAGGGGCAGACTCTGATCTACTTATGAAAGATCATTCGGAATGATAAGCTGGAGAACAGACTGAAGGAAAGTCAAGAACATAATAATGCAGACCGTTTAGGATGTCATCCAGGCAGCTACCAGGCAATGAAGACTTGTGCCAGATGCCAGCATTGAATACAGAGCTGTGTTCTGTACTGGCCACACTCCTGTAATGAAGAGTGGTAATTTAAAGGAAAAGATAACAAGACCTTGCGGAAGATGGGATATCACATGAGACGGAAATAAAGAGTCTCAGATAATACTTTGTTCTGTAACCGAGGAAGTGGGTAAGTCATGGGTCCACAGCATGCTTTGGGGAAGGGGTAGAGGATCATGAGTACTGCTTCAAATATGAAGGATTTGAGGTGCTGCTTGGCCTTCCCGAGGATAGCTAGTAGAAAGTCCTTCATCCATATTTGTGGTCAAAAGAGCTCCTGGCTGCTACAGAAACTTGGTGTATTGTCTCTGGAGCTTGTCAACATTCAGGGGGGAGGTGGAGAAGAAGCAGCAGAGAGGTGTGGTTCAAATAGTTGTAGATCACAGGGAAATAAATCATGTAAGGAGATTATCCCCATGAAACATTAATATTTAATACTAATGTTAATATAATCACTTTATAGGTGAATAAAAAACAACTAACTTCATTTTATAATGCAAATATTTTAAGTGGGGAAAAGGTATAAATATATGTTTAAAAGATCAAAATGTTAGCTGAAAAGAAAATTAATGAGCCACTATTAAGTATCTAACATTTGGTAGCATTAGGTTCACAAGTAAATGTCTATTTATTAAAAAACACCCGGTAAATGTTTTATGATAATGCTTCATGTCTTCTCTAAGTCAATTTTATTTTGTTTATTTTCCTATCAGATTTTAACTCTTATTTCTCCTATAGCTCACAAACATAATTGCAGACTTACTTGGGCATTAATAATTTTTTTAATCACTGTTTGCATTTTCCTTAGTATGTGAAGAAAAAGACTAAGCCTTTCCCAGTCAATAAAAGAAAGGGCATTTCTGTACTGAATTGCTCATTTCTACCATCCGTCTCTCATCCAGGGATGTCAGGCCTAAGTTGGGCTGCAGTGTGGAAGCTATCGTAGGAGTTCTTGGTGGCTTCAGCTGAAACCTGAAAGAGCATTCTCGAATCTCTAAAGTTAGGGAGCTTTCTAAATACAGCTGCTGCTTTATTAAGACTTGCAGTAACAATGTACATTCCTCCTGTGGGGTCATTTTCTTTTCATTCGACCAAAGATGAACAAGTACACAGCCTAGTTTCCCTGATACTCAAGTACTCTGAGCAAAGGTAGGACTAATAGTGGCAGTTTGTGGTCTTTGAGGAGGCCCCCCCACAAATAGCTTTATTCCTCCAATTTCTTTACCTATTATGTTTTGAAAAAATTGAGGAACCAGACAAGGGAGATGTATGAAGGCCAAAATATGCCCCTTGTTTCTGTTCAAAGCTAAGGTGGAGGCCATGACTTTGAGAGGCCAAGAAGCCTCCTAGAATGAAGCAGATTATGTCAGGTTGAAGGCTCTTTCCTGAGTCTTCCAAGTGTAGAAGAAGAAAGGGTATTTTCTTAAGATCCCAGGTCTCCATTTATTTTACCAGTTTGACATCTGTACGTTTAAAATTCATCTGCTGTTGAACAAGGCATATATTTGGATAAACCATAATATAGATACATGCTAGAAAAAAAATAGGTATTTTCTCATTAGCACACTAACAAGCATTGGCAATAAGTTTAAATATAATGATTTAAAATAACATTAAAAGTCTTTAATTTGTTTTTGAATGACATTTGCCTAAGTCTAATCTCCAGGTATTTTGGCTATCTTGAGTCGTAGTCTTTCCAATTATATTTCCCACCAGATTCTATGAGGACTAAAGTATGAACAAATGCAGATCTTTATGGCACAGTAAACATTATTTGCTCTAACTAACCTGCTGCAGTAAATCAACATTTGCCTACATACTATGTAATGGAGTTGGGACAGAACTGGAGTTGGGAAAGAAGCTTCCTACCCTGGCTCTTCCTTGATAGAAATCCAGAGATGTACAATGTCAGTGCAGTGTTAATATCTTTCACTCAGAAGAGCCTTGAGTGAATGTGACAGCTGATCATGAATATTAACCAGGCATCGAACCAGTTATTAAACTACACAGTTAGTGTCTGCTGGGCGTGGGATTGCACACAAGCTCCCCTACTCTTGCTCAGTGATCTTTCCTGTTCCGTGTTCCTTCGTCTGACATTATTGAAGCTCATTATCATTTCCTGTCAAAGCTAAAGATTTCAATCATTTCATAGAACATTTCTTTATACTCCATGCATTTTATTCTCAAGCCAAACTTGTGCATACCTCAGTTCTCAGTTTTTAAAGTGAAACAAGGAAACAGATTCAATTCAGTCTTTACTATATTTACAGTGATTTGGTTAATTCTCTAAATGAATTGGAAGCATAAAAGAAGTTTGTTCTTTTCCTTTGAGGTCTTCCCTGCTGTGTAGAGGCATCTGATACTCTCCTTCATCAATATATTTTGTTTCAGCTAATTTGAAATATAGATGTGATGAGGAGGTAAGCAGGGCTTAAGGGGAGATTCATTAAATGATACTTGGATATTATGTGCTGGTCTTAGTATTTTAGTCTCATTGACTAATTTTTATAATCACATCAGCCTTTTATTGTCATTTTAATGAAAAAATAGTTGAGGATAAACATTTTTATGTTGCTGTATCAAAATTAACAAATATTACCATTTTAAAATTCCATCTCTCAAATGACTTTAAGTTTACTTTTCCCTAGTAAATAATGAGTAATAAAGTCTGGTATCGCTGTATGGCAATAAATTGGATGGAAGTTATGATTTCATTATGAATAGTCTAGCTATTTACGAATAGCTCTTCAAAATGGAAATCTGAAAACCTATAGGAATAAGAATATTTTTCATCACTCATTGACATTGACCCAAATTATATTTTGGAGTATCTCCTACAGACCAAACACTGACCTAGGAACTGATGCCCTGACAGGTAGAGTTGTCATATTTAGCCAATAAAAATACAGACTATCCATGACATTTGTATTCCAAATGAAGAACAAATAATTTTTTACTATGTTCGATGAAAAATATTTGGGACATTCTTACACTGAAAAATGAATATTAATTCTTTATCAAGTTCAGCTTTAATGAGGCATCTTATATTTTATCTGGCACCCCTACTCATTATGAAATTGAAAAAAAAAATAGGAAAGAATAAAATAAGTATAAAATTCAAAGGATGAGTAAAAGTTGAGTATACAAAAATTGAAGGAAAAGACTTACTAGGAAGAGTTTGCCTGATGTGAATAGTAGTACTTTGTTTAAACTATGATTCTGAACATTGGTACCGTGTATGAACAGTAGTACTGTGTATGAACAATAAAACTGTGTATGAACTGTGGTATTGAGTATGAACATTGATATGGTGTATGAACTATGGTACTATGACAAGAAACCTAGAGAAGAGGAGAAAGTGTGTGAGAGGCGGCAGGGGGCTGTTTAATATGAATGCACAGAGTAGAGTTGGGACCAGAGCTGTGTAAGTCCATATAAGGGTTTGATAGGGAGTCACTAGAAGGCCCCTTATGATTTCTGTTTTTTGGCATTCATATCATTGAGCTTCTTGATTGTAATGAATATAAATGCAAAGTAATAGCAAATTGCTTCCTTGATGACTTTTTTTTTTTGATGATGACTTTGTCTTAGTTGGTAATTCTCTTTACTCTCCTCCCTTCTTTCTCAATCTTTCCCTACTCCCTTACCCTTATTCTCCTTCCTTCTTTGCCTCTGAGTAGTCACCTAATCCAACAATTAAGTTCAGTTAGCATTTTCATTGCCTACATATCATATATCAGCCATCTTCTCAGGGAACTTTGACCCTGGATGTCATGCCATCTTGAATTGAAGTGACCCCACATCACATATCATTTGTTTGGAGGTGCCTCAGTTTCTCACAACTCATTTGACTTGACTTTCCAGAAGGAAGAATACTTAAGCTATTAGTCAAATTATTTTGCAGATACCACCTGAAAATGATGTACGGTGAGAGAAGATATTAATTTATACAATCTAGTAGGGAACTTATATTTTACCACAAATGGTATTCAAAAGAGATTCCTAAAGATACCAAGAGATGTTTCTCATTGGTTTTAGAAATTTATGAAACAATGTATTTTTGAAGATTGTTTCTGCTTCCTTCTCTCTATTTTGTAAGGCAGCTATGCTCACTATCATACCACAAAGGCACACATTCTATTTTGTTGGAACGCCAACAAAATTTTGTTAGACTTTTTCACCAGATCTCATATACCATATTTATTTGATTCTAAGCTGCAATTTTTATCTCTTTTAATGTCCACAAAAATCAGGTGCAGTCATTATTCAAAGGTCACTGTTTTACCTGAAAAAATAATTGATAAGTAAAGAGATCCCTTATTAAATTCTTAAAATTCTGTTAATTTTGTTATTATGTATTTAATAGGAGTTTTCAATAAATTACTTTTTTACTTCTTTCTCATTTTTCATTTTTTATAACTTTGTAAATAAATATTACTTTTTTTTCACGAAAACCTCTTGAGAAATTGGAGTGCAGCTTCGATTCCCATAGTGGCTTAGAGCTGAATGAATATAATATATCTGAAGCTTTTTTTATGCTTCCAGTCCTTTGACATTGTGTTGTTCAGATTATTTTCTGCTAGTTTGTCTAGTAGTTCACTGATTTTCACCTCCATTGATTCTAATGTGCTGTTAGAATTTCTTATCTGTATCATAACTTTCATCATATTTATTTGCATAGATATCTATTTAAATTCTACATTTGGATATATGGATATGGATATATCATGTGTATATATACATATAATCCATATGAATATATAAAGATATGTAATTTAGATACATTAATATATATATATATTTAACTTCTACACTCACCAGCTAACACTTCTCATGAATTTTAATTCTCTGATAAAAGTTTCCAGTGTCATGTATTTTCTTGAATATATTTTGTAGTTAGTGTGATTATTATACTAACTGTGTCATTTGTCGGTCTGAATCCACTGTTGATTTTCTCTAGTCTATTTTAATATTCTAGCAATACATAACTGAATCCTGATGTATTTATTTCCTAAGGCTGCTATAGCAAAGTGCCACTATCTAGGAGGCAGAAAGCAATGAAAATGTATCTGTCTCAGAGTTCTGAGAGCCAGAAGTCTGAAATCAAAAGCCTTGTCCCAACACCTTGGGCCATGTGCCCTCCCACGTCTGTAAGGAAGACCCATTCCAGCTTCTGGTGGTGTGGGCAGACCTCAGGTTCCTTGGCTTTTAGCAGCATCACTCTGATCACTGAGTCTGTCACCTAGTGCCTTCTCCCCTCCCATGTGCTTCTCTGTGTGTGGATTTAGGTCCCAATCTAATCTCCTATCACCTTATTAAGCTTAATAGCATCTGCAAAGACTCTGCTTCCAGTAAGACCACATTCACTGGTGCTGAGGGGCTAGGATGTGAACATATCATTTGGGGAACAAGATTCAACCCACTTTAGATGTTTAGATGGATCATTTTGTGAAAGTTATTTTCCTCTGGGGTGAGAGTAATCTATTATTTTTAGTGTATAGAGAGCAGGAGCTGGGGGTGTCACTTTGATTATGTACAATTTGTGTAAAGTTCTTCTGATTCATCTCTAGTCTACAGCATAGGATACTATGGGTTCTCATTTAGAACTGAGATGTTCTAGATTCTTTCCTTTTTGGCATATTTCTTTTCTAATTTTTGACTCCCTAGAATTATAAGGCTGATAAAAATTCTCCTCTGCTTTTGAGAGGCTCTGTGCTTACCTTTAGTATCTCTTTTCCCAATGCATCATAAGAAATTGGCATAATCCACCCAGGGAGAAACTGAATGAAAGATTCACTTCTCTGTATCCTCATTCTCTCTGGGATTTCGAACTCCAACTATAGGATTTCTTGGCATCTCCAAACTCAGAAATTAGTCTCAATGGCATTGCGAGATTGCCAGAAAACCTGATGACTTGCCTGCTCTGCACTGACCTCCTCTGATGTGTTCTATAGCCCTGGCTTATGTAACCCAGGTCAGAGACAAACTATAGAATTGGTCATTGCCCATATTCTTAGGGAAATTTAAAAAATCAAATAAAACTCATTTTAAACTAGGTTCTGAGAATGTTTGTTATACTGTATTAAAAATAAAATGTTGTTTAAGTATTTGACAATGTTAATCACTCATCATCTTCTTACTTACTTTTCCTACTGTATGAGCAAATAAGCCAAATACTTCATCTAATAACATCTCTTCCAACTAGGGGTTCACGCTGCATAAAAATATCCAATGATATGTCTGTGGAAGTCTCTGAGTATGAAGATGCTTCTCAAATCAAAAAATAAAAGCAGTGCCTTGCTATGTGGAAACCTTTTTTTCCTTAAAGATAATTTTCCTTCCTTGTGGGCCATGTACATGAATAATAGAACTCTTGTTTCCATGAATGATCAAGCACTGAGATGGTCCCACTGGAATGACAGACAGAAAAGATAGAAAGAACAGGAATCACAGAGGGCACAGGTGAATGGCCACGCCAGCCCTGATCTCCTCCCTTCAGTTAGTACATCTTTACAACATGCTCTGCTAAGGCTTTCTGTTTGCTGCAGACAAGTGTTTTCACAAATAATACAGATATAAATAGTGTAGATATGTTATCCTAAATGGATCTAAAACTGTTCTAAAATATGTTGGCAACAATATTTTCATACAACAAATACCTAAAATATTGAAAAAAATACATGACCTCCCATAGGTGGTTATTTAGCACATGTATATTGCCTTTTAGAGACTCATTAAAATGAATAATTGGCAAATCTGTTTCAGATATTAAGACCATAAGTGTGTCTTCTAAGAGAGAAGCTGTTCTCGCTTTAACATATGGAATAACCCAAAATAAAACTTCTGCTTGACAATTTGTAAGATATTATGTTCAAGTCATGCATTGACGGAGTACCCATGCATGTTGTACCCATGCATGTTGTCGACTTTAGATAGTCAGTTTCAGAAACCTAACAGTTTGAACATGATATGGCTACGAGTAGTAACCAAATTTACTTTATGAAGCCACAACACTCAATCTTAAAGAATATTGAGACATGAATAGTTAAGGTTAAATTCCTTTAGGCAATGTAAATACTATTATGAAATGGGAAGAAGAAATCAATTTTCAGAAGCTCGTTGCAGTATTCATTATGCATATGAGCTATTCTTGTGGTGCACAGAATTACCAGACTGAGTGACAGAAAAGAAGCTGAGGCTCAAAACTTACAGCATTGGGAACAAGAGTTTGTAGGGAAGACCTCAGCAGTTAAAATCTAGTTCTTAAAAAACAAATAAAAACTTTTGTATAACATTATGTCATGTGCCATAAAACCCATCAGATCAATCTTTTTCCAGTATTTTTAAATGTATATTATGTTCATGGAAAAGTGATATTGCTATTTCATAGACTGGTGAGAGTTTCTGTATCATTATTATCGAACCATAATTTTTCTTGAATTTGTTGGAATATATGTAGTACAAACCATGAAATACATGCATAACTCTGGAATGTGACAGAAGATTTCTATCATATTCTCAGTAGCAGAAGAAATATTATTTCTTAAAGAACATTTGTTTCTTGAATTTTGCTCCATTTAGCAGACCTACAAATGAAAAGTTGGCTTTTCTTTTCATAAAAACATCTCCGTAATGACCTTGACTGGGACCAGTATAAGAAGGAAAAGGGAATGATTTGCCCTTCTCTTGATGAAAGTCAATGGAAACATCAATAAAAAACCTTTACAATGAATGGTTCCCGAACAGATATACAGCCTTGTGAAACAAAAGGAGTCTAGTCACAGCTCTACACACTGAAGGAAAATTATTCAAAATATGTCACAGATCTACCTATACAAGGTAAAACTATAAAACTCCTAGAAGATAACATAGGAGAAAATCTAGATAACATTGGATTTGGTGATACTTGTAGATACATTTTAAATACGACAACAAAGGCATGATCCAGAAAAGAAATACTAGAGTTCGTTAAAATTTTTGACCTTTAAAACACACTGTCAAGAAAATAGAAACAAGACACAGAGTAGAAGAAAGTATTTTCAAAGCACATATCTAAAAATGGGCTATTATCCAAAATATACAAGGACTCTTACAACTCCGTGATAAAAAAAAAAAAAAATCACATTAAAAAGTGGACCGAAGACCTTCACAGACACGTTACCGAAGGAGTTATACAGGTGGCAAATATGCACATGAGAAGGAACTCCATGTCATAGGTCATCAGGGAAATGTATGTTAAAACCATAATGAGACACCACAACAGACCTATCAGAAGGGCCAAAAGGGCAGAGTAGTGACAACACCAACAGTTGATGATGGTGTCGAACAGCAGGGCACTAGCCTTCAGAGCTGCTGGGAATGTAAAATGACATAGCCACTTATGAAAACAGTTTGGTGGTTTCTTAACATACTCTTCCCTGATGATCCATGATCCAGCAATTGTGTTTGCAAATGAATGGAAACTTAATCCTCTCAAAATCCTAAATGGAATTTGTAGCAGATGAGTAGGCAAAGCTGATAGGATTTTTGTAGCAGTGAAAGTCCTCTGGTGTTAGTGTGTTGGTGGATACATGTCATTATGTTTTTGTCCAAATGCATAGATGTCTAACACCAACAGTGAATCTTAATGTGAACTGTGAATTTGGCTTAAAAATGATGTGTCAATACAGTTTTATCAGTGATACCAAATATCCCCACCATGGTGAATGCTGATAATGGGGGACACCTTGCACATGTGGAGTAGTGGGGGGTATGGGCAACCCCTCTACCTTCCTCTCAGTGTGGCTGTGCACCTAAAACTGCTCTTAAAAAGGTAAAACAACAAATTAAAACTTTAGTTATCTATAGATGCTTCTTCTCTAAGTTATGGTTCAGGAATGTTTCTTTTTCAACACGAGTGATTTTCATTCAAGCCTTAGCAATTACCAATCAGGGTTCAATCAAATAAGCAGGACAGAAGAGAAGAGAGACGTTGACAGAGACAGAAAACGTGATGGAGTGAGAGACAGACACAGAGATTGGTTATAAACAAGGGTTTGACAATATTATAGGGTCTGGCCAGACAGGTCTCAAGCCCACAAAACAGATGAGAAGGAAAGACTATGGGTGACTGAGCTCCCCGCACATGTCTGGAGACAGCCAGAGGCAGGGTTCCAGCTCCAGCTCTCTCTGCCCGCTCACCCCCAGGGAAAGCCCAGCTCTCCCCTATTTCAAATATTTCTTTGTTTTTGAAGTGACATTGCATCATAACGTGTAAGTTTCAGGGGTGCATCATTATAAATCAGCATCTGTATATAACACAGCAAGTTCATCCCTAGTCCATTTCCTTCCGTTTCGCCTCCTTTGCCTGCGCTAGCCGTGCTGGGCTCTACTGGAGCACCCGACGACCAAGGGAGATTCAGCCGGTATAATCTCCCTGATTTAAAATCACCTGTTTAGAAACTCAATGCCGTCCACAGAATCTCTTTTCAGCAGCACCTAGGTTCATGATTGATCAAAACTTTGGGGCCCATAGGTCAGTAAAACATCAAATAAAATCAAGAATGGGTAATGTGCCTCTTTATATTCTAGGGTAAATCTGAAAATTATCATTTTAATCCTCTGATTTTTATATTTTGTACCAGCATTAATGAAGAAGCTAAATTTTATTTTTCAGGGAAAAAAAAAGACGGATTCCTAACTGGGGAAACAGGTATGCAGAACAAGGAGTCATGCAGTCCAGGAGTATTTGTAATTTGGCTACAGTGTCACAGTGCTTAGGAGCCATGAAGAGACTGTCAAGTCTCTGTGTGAAAGTGTTCTTTCTTAATGTGTTCCGTACTTCACACAGATGGCAGAAGAGCTCATTTTCTCTCTAAAGCAGATGATTTTTTTTCAGATTTCTCAAATTACTTTTGCTGAGTGCATTTGGCAGAGGAGACTCAAAGGATAGCTATAATGATTAAGGTTATATAGGTGATGTCTTTTATGGAGCAGTGTAAATAAAGGACACAAATGCACACACATCATTTGACGAGGAAATGCATGTATGTATCCTTTAGATGTCTGTCTAAATACCTGCCTTTCTCTTCTCCCAATTCCCCCAGGAAATGTAACCCAAAAAGCTCTAGAAAATTGGGGAGCTGTACTCCATTTTTCATATTCCTAAGAAGCATGAAAGAGCAAGCAGGAGCATATGGTAATATTTTTTCCTTAAGGAAAGACCAGAATGCATAAAATTTGAGTCTATGGTGCTAATTTTGTAGGTGTCTGTGCCTTAATTGACAGTGTTCATTGTTATTATCACACAGCTAGATCTCTGCTTTCCTCATGACTGTGAGCAATGAGAGTTCATCCTAAACATTACCTGGGTCTCATTGCGACAAAGCCGGTGTTACAAAGAGAGATTTCAGAGAGCAGATTTCTTTTTTCTTTGCAGAGTTTTTTTGAATTGCACCTCTTTCTTTCTGAATAGTAGTTTGCTTTTGAAAGTTACATCAGTCTTTACCAAAGGTCAGAAATGCTACCGATACACATTTGGGTATAAATGATGAACTGAGAATAGTTATTCAAAATAGATCATCTACCTTAGGTGAACGCAATTGTTTTCCATAATAATGACTCTAACAGTCAACAGCAGTCCTGTTCTTGGTAAACCTCATAAATGTTGTCCTCAATTCACTGACTGAATTCTCAGAATATGTTTCTGGGGCTCCTCATTGTCACCTGAGTGCCTTTCTGCTTCACCCTTTACTCAGATATTAGCAAAGAGACCATGAATGGTGATATTTGGTCTCTATGCAGATTAGAGGAGTGATTATAAATGTAGAATATTCAGTAAGGAAAAGAAAAATAGAATAATGTGATTGAAAGACCAATTGAAAAAGTTGCTGGTTTTATTTGTCTTTGGAAATACATGCAGGCACAGGGTCCGCTGTGGCCTGTAAGCTTCTGATTTAACTTTCCCAGGTCTTCTTCATTCTAGCTATGCCAGAAGTTCATTTCCAGCATCTATCGTCCTTTCAATTATTAGCTTTTGCTTTTAAAATTGAGAATGACTTCCAAATATAGAAAAATCCAAGATAGAAAGCCCACAGAAAATTTGATTAAAGGAATTTTTTAAATTTGTGTAATGCCATGAGAGAATTAACAAGATTATGAAGACTAAATTGTCCACAACAAAGTAAAAAACAACCTTTTAAACCTATAGAAATGAGTCTAGTATGTAGAGATGTTTCTCCCCTATGAATTTGCTTATTCTGGAAGAGGTGGCATGAGTCTGAAAGTTCGGTAGCATGTTTGAGAATCTGCAGCAGAAGGGCACAGAAACTGGGGCGCAGGCTCATCAGGGGGAGATGTCTGTTACAACTCTCCTCTGTGCTTTGGGGTGACACTCCGGAGCCAAACACTTTAAAAGTAAGACTGATACTGATCTGAAAGGGAGGTGGTCTGTGCAGAAACTAAAGCTCAGCTTCAAGTCCTCTTAATCTCTGAAACTGGATTAAAATGATGCCAAACTTCTATTGTTCTTTGCTGCTTCTCAAATGAAAATTAAAATTGTATCAGGAGTATAATAGAGCCATCAGTCAGTTTTTGCGTGTATAATGTCCAGCATCCAATCAGAATGAATTAGGCATGAGAAGAGCTAAAACTGTGTAAGATAAGATACAACAACAAAGGGAAAAAAGCAATATGACATAAATAGACATAGAAGACTTCATATTTTGGAGTCTATATATGAAGTTCACATGTGAATGAACTATCCTTAATATACATTAAAAAAATATAAGATTTAAAAATGTGACAGATAGGAAGCCAAAAAATATATATATAAATTAACAACACAATAACCAAAACCAAATGTATATAACTTTAGCAGAAGACTGAACACAACTATAGAGAGAATCAATTAACTGGAAGATATATCTGGAAAATATATAAATATTTACACTTAACTTTGGAAAGATTAGAGGGTGGATGATATGGAAGTGAAATTAAAAATGGTGACATTCTGAGTGAGACATGAAGGAAGTGTCGGGGTTAACTGTGCAATTATATGAGGGAAAAGTTTTCCAAGAAGAAAGAGGAGCAAGCAAAAATTCTCTGAGTTAACACTGCTGTCTTGCTTATGAGAAAACCATGGAGCCTTCAGCCAGGATAAGATTTTCAATGGAGTTTATTCACATTGAAATATGGTTGAGAGAATGGAGTTCAGTTCATTTTCAATGTGAAAGAGTCAGAAAAAATGAAGATAACCCAGGGTTGTGGGAGTGATAGAGATGTAAAGGCCAAAGGTGTAAGAGGAAAACCAAGATATTTTCATGTCCTAAAACCAGGTTAAAAAAGAGAAGGGACTGTCAAACTATTATATGTCAAAGGAGAAAAACTTTAGACTGACCATTGAATTCAGCGAAGTGGAGGTCATTGGTCATCAGAACCAGAGCTCTCTTATGGATGAGAAAGCCTAACTGGAATTTTTGAAGAAATCTTGAGAGAAGAGTGAGCAACCAGCTATAGATAATACATTTTGTGGCATTTTATTATGAAAGACAGGAGAGAATTGTATTAAGAAAAAATGAAGCCAATAGATTTTAAATGTGATATAAATATGATTGAGTACATATTCTGATAATAAATATCCAATAGAGGAGGAAAAAGTAATCTGCTTGAAAGAGGGAAATTTGGCTGGAGGCAAGTCCTTGAGTGATTGAAAGGAATAGAATCACTTGGTAGGTGAATAGGTAAGAGTGTTGGCCATTGCTAGAAGCACATTGGGTGCATCATATTACCAGGAGAAAACAGATTAAATTCTGTGCAGTTGCAAACAAGTGGGTAGATAAAGTTATTATGGTGCTATGGAGGTTATACTCTGTTCTATTTCTCAATGAAATAGAAAGCTCAGTAATCTGCAGAAAACTAAACAATGGGAAAGAGGTCTTGCAGATTTACTAAGAGAGGAGATGTCTTCCAGGCATGCATATGAAACACTGTGTGATTGCCAGGAGTATTAAAAAGATTCAGAGGTACTTCAGGAGGGTCCTGAATTTTAGAAAGACAGCTAACTGAATGTTGCCTTTTGTCGCATTCAGCTGTAGTTTCCATTACAGTTATGGAGCCAGTGGAGTCGATTAATCACAGTTGAGGACTAGCCAAAAGAGGACCACAGTAGACAGTGGTAAGAGAGTTAAGGTGGGTCACACAATGTTTATAATGCATGAACTTTAAATTCCCTAAGACGTGAGAACATAAAAGGGGTGAGAAAGAGTAGGGGGAAAAGTCTAGAAATCCTAAAATTCTGGTATCTAAGGGTGTATTCATATGAGAACAAAGACAAAGTTCTGGAAGGTAAATCGATGATAACTAACCAGTGGGTTGCTCTTGAAGTTATTGATAGCGACAAGCTCTAAGATGTGATTTGGGATTGGGAGGTTGAGCTAAGGAGGATGAGCTCATTGAAAGGGAGCTCAAACATGTGAGTGGTCCCAGGAGGTTGGGAGGATTATGCGTGTATATCTTTCCATCAGCAGGAACTGCCTCAGGCAAAGAGTTGTAAAATGATGGTAATTTTTACTGAGATCAGTTCACTGCAATTCATTTTTAGTGGAAGACAAAGGCTCAACCATTATTTTATCGTTAACTGCATTGATTTCGTTGTCTCCCAGCCTTTACATACAACCCAAGGAAAGGAAAGGGAGCACAATTAATACTGCAGCCCGCGGTACTACATGTTCCCAAATCACCTACTGGTGATGTGTTTGCGCTTATCAGAGTTGTCTGAAGCACAAAATTAGGAAACTTAATATATTTTAAGATATGTCACACTAAGAATAATATCAGTAGCTTTTCTTTGAAAAGTCCTGTTTTATATTTATTGTAACTTTATCAGGCAAATATCATTTAATTGTGAGACACAGGGGTCCAGAGAGTTTAAAGGTTGTTCAAGGTTAAAAAGACAGTAAACAGGAGCTTTGACTCAGACTTGCTCCTGAGATCTTGCTCTGGACCCATGACTAATATAAAGTGCATATTAATAGACAATGCAGACTGTTATTCTCAGAGTGCGCTTTTCTATTTCAGATTTCTTTGGTTTTTCAAATTTATCACATCCTTCCAAACGGTATCCTTTATTTGTCTGTCCTTAAATGAAATCATTTTATAGGATATATTATCAATTATGAAGGTGATGAATTGCTGCATTCCTTTTCAAAGAGCTGTTTCAGCAAGCTGTCGGGTATAAAATTTCTTCAAAAAGCACTAAGGTCACAATTTGTCTTGTCACAGCCCTAACAAGGACTCTTCCTTTGCTGTTGATGTAATTCGTTGTCAGGTCTCATCGTATGTTGTTTCTTCATAATTAATTCAAGACAAATATCAAGTTGCTTGGAAGCTCATTTAAGCAGAATTCCAAAGGTCTTTTGAGATTTATTAATTGAAGCATGGATGGTAGCAAAACTGGATGTGCATCCGGTACAACTTAGCACATTTAAGTATCATGGAGCATATTATATTAGACAGAGGAATTGTTTGTTTAATATAATAAGGAATAGATATGAAGCAAAAACACTCAAATATTGCTGCAGAATTTGTATTAGCTGCTCCCTATGCATGAGTATCTTCCTGGAATTTCTTTTTCATGACTGCTGCTTTCTCATCCTCCAAGTGTAACTTCTGATTCTCATTCTAAGTGAGACTTTTGTGCTACCTCACTGAAAACATTACCTCCTCCCATTTGTCTCTATCCTAAGATTATTTCAACCTGTATGCATGCACTGCTATGGACTGAATGTTGTGTCATCCCCCCAAATGCATGTTGCCTGGGTTTTAGGCGGTGGAGTCTTTTGGAGGTGACTGGGTCCTGAAGATGCAGCCCTCATGAATGGGGTTGGCGCCCTCAGAAGAGAGACCAGAGACTTCCTATCCCTTTAATAGGGACCTCTCAGACCTCAGAATATAACAGTGAGAAATGAATATTTGCTGTTTAAGCCACCCAAACTATGCTATTTTGGGACAGCAGTCCAAAACGGACACGTGCAATTAGTAATTATAATTGTTTATCCTTTTATTTTTTTCCCAAGTCCCATTGGAAGAAAGAGTCCAGGAGGTATCACTAAATTCAAGGTTCTCAAGAGTGCCTAGTGCAGGGTAGAAATTTCAGAAAGCTTGAGAAATCTTGACTTGCTTCATATTCTTATGAAGTCATTTAAAAAACAATCAGTAACTGTTCTGAATTTTTTTTTCCCAAAGAAAAGTTTTTTCCAACTTAAGAAATGACCATTAGTAAACTGATTTGAGATTCAGTCCATCTTACTTTGTGAAATATCCTGTTTGAAAACATCTCGCACATTTTAAAGCAAAAGTCTTTTTATAGATAGATTTGTGTATCTCACTAAATTCTTCTTGTTTTTAATTTGCTCGGTTCAGCCTAAAGAATAGACAAGGGCAAATTCAGACCTGTGTTTTTGGCACTGAAGCTCGGGTATAAGGACTCCTCATTAAAAAAAAAAAAAAAATAACAAAACTTGCACATGCAAAATCAGGTAGTAAAGATATTTAGCAACAGATTACAACTGAAAGTTAGCAAATATTACAAACATCAGAAACTTCCAAGAAATGTATCTTTGCTCTAAGCCTGGGTTCTCTAGGTCCTGGGTGACTGTGACGGTCCCCACTGCCTCAGCACAGAGGCTACTTGGCCCCAGGCCTTGCAGGTGTGCCCTCCTCTGGACCTCTGCGGGAACCGGCTGCCCCCGCTCCTCCACCAGCCCCTGAAGCCTGGGTGCCGGAAGCCCTCAGTATTTGTAGGGTCCTCGGTCCTCGGGCAGTGCTGCCAGCACAGTGCCTGTCGCTGTGGACTATGGTGGCGCTTGGGACAGGGAGAACCCAGCACCCTGCTGCTAGCTGGTTCCCAGTGAGCAGGATGAGCCCTGCCCAGCAGATGTGAGTGACAGCAGATGGCAGGAAGAAGGTCCAGACTTCGGAGTGCCAGGCTCCCACTGCAGGGCTCTTTCCCGGAGCCCCGCACACGGCTTTCAGCTTACCTGGGAAATGGGTCCCTCTAAGAACATCACGTCGCGTGCAGCATTTGATAGGGATTGACACTGAATACTAAACATCTGGAACTTGAAAAAAACACGTTTGTGTAAAATGACAACTTTTTGAATACATTTTTGGCTAAATATTCTCGGAATGCTTCCAATTTGACATCTTGGTGTTATTTTCTACAGGGGAAATGGAAGGATCATTCAGCATTTTCTCTAGAAGAGTTTAGGATTTCTTTTTAAAGCATCATGTCTAACAGTTCCTCACTATTTGTAAATTCAAGTACACTGTAGAAATGTTGTCGAATATGAGAAAACTGTCATGCATGCCTTTCCTATATGACATGTAGGATTTTAGGGCATTTCAGCATTTCTTCTTTAGTTCATGAGCATTTTAAATTGGTAGAAGTCATTAGTCAATTTGTCACTGATGTCCCGGTTTTTGTGATACATTATGATTTTTTTCAAGAGGCAGGCAGGCAGCAGGCAGGAGCGAAACGAGAGGAAGCTGCAGCATTTATTTAGCTGTTCATTTTGGGGTTCTTTCCCCAGGTCCTGGCCCCCAAGCCCCAGTCCGTGGGCTGTGTGTAGACCATGCCAGAGGCTAACACCTGAGCCACCGGCATGCACCTCTAATATGATTTTTGTCCTTGCTCATATCAGCATTTCATGTCATATTGGCAAGAAGTGTAAATATTTTCCAACATGTTATATGATTCATGCCACTTCATTAACTGGGTTATCAAACAATATAAAAGCCTATTAATTACTTGTCTTGAAAATTTATTTTTTCTTTTACATGAGTTACTACTTCTGGTATGCTTTGAAATTATTTTTTGTTACAATTAGCTCCTAGTGTCAGAGTTATTTCACTGTATTATTACTTTTGTTTTGCACCTCATTAATTTTATCTACATTTTCTCTCAGCAGGTTTTTGCTAAACAAATTGAACATACACATTTCAATTCAGGAGTTTTCAGTTTCTTGCTTAGTTTCTTGACACCCTCCCAATGATATTGCTTCTTCTGTCTGTTTTCCTTCTCATAATGCCAGGGTTTGCTCCAGTGAAATGAAATCTCACAAAAGGAAAGGGAAATCACAATGCAAAGAGGCAGCAATCCTAATAATTTTGGTAAAAGTATGTAATTTTTGGAAAAAAAAATGTATGCTTATGTGAATGCATGGATAGGGTCTCTCAAAAGTCGTTGGGATGAGGAATCTGGTGACTTTAAGCTTCCTTTGTTTCATGCCTTATCTGCACCTGAAGAAAAGAAAACCCTAAAGCTGTAGAGCCCTCAGTAAGTTCATGTGATGGATAGGTGTATGCTCTCAATGCTAAGCAAGCTCCAGAGAATGTTAGTAAAAAATTTTTATTTCAGAAAAAAAAGGTCATATAAACAGAATTGGAGAAAAAACATCTATTTAGCTCTTTGAAAGTATTTTCTTGAGATATGCAGTAAGTAAATAAAATATATTTAATATTAAAAAAGGGACATGACTTTAAGAAGAAACCAAAAAAAAACGAAGTCTAAAAAAATGAGATTTTAGACTATATGACCTTGACAAAATTAAATTTATTATCAGTTGTTTTTTGTTTTTTAAAGGAGGAAAAAGTACAGGCAGGAATGAACATGGGTAGGCAGGCAGGCAGGAAGAGAGAGGAGGAAGAAGCATTTATTTATTTTATTGAATTGTTCATCTTGGTTGTTCCCTTCACCCTGGGTTGCAAGTCCAGATTCCCGGGCTGTGTGTGCCCTCTAAGCCAGCAGGGCACACCCAGTTGATTACTCATTCTTAACGCCTAGCATACAAACAGAGCTGAGTAAATGTTTGTGATTGAATACATTAGTGAATGAATGAACTTTGAAATGTGAAATAATTAAGATGTTAAAATAATATAATATTTAATGGATGGACAGCATGAATAGAAGAAAATCTCCACTATGAGGAATACAATATATACACAGCAATGATTAATTTATATTTTTATTTCTGTTCATGGAAGGTAAGGAGAATGATGCAGAAAGTTCTGCTTTTCCAGGTAAGAGACTCAATTACTGGGTTGTTAGAACAAACAGTACAACTAGCGTGCTTCCCTCACAAGACTAATCAGTAGCCAAAGCAGAGACAAAGCGTTACCAATATCACTGGTAAACTGGGGCGTCTCAAAAGGAAACACTTTCATATTTTCCCAATCACTGCATTTCTCGTCTTCTGAACTAGACGAGTCTTCTCCCCTTAATAGAATCTTCGCATTTTCTGGTGGGTAGAAATGTTGAAGACCTTTAATGCACCTGCTAGCTATGCAAATATCTCTTTAAAAAAGAAAGTCTGTGTAGTTCCTTTCCCCATTTTCTGTTGGGTTATTTGGGTGTTTGCTATTGAGCTGCATAGATTCCTGACATATTTTGCATATTAACCCCTTGTTTGATATACATGGAACTTTGGGTGTCCAGTATCTTAGGTCAGAATCAATAGACAGGAAATGATGAAAGTAACCTTAAAATTGTGTTCTGTTTAACTCAAGATAAGCAAAAAGTATCATTTCATGTATCACGAATATAGAATATTATTGAGATGTCACAGATACATGCACACTAACTATGTCGATCTAGTACATTTCAATACACATTGGTCACATTTCATGTGCGAATGGTTACCATGTTAGACTGCGTAGGTCTAACACATAGAATTAACAGGATATGGCCTGGATCTAACTGAAAAGTACGACATGGAGACAACTGAGTACAAAAATAAGACAGCTGTTGAAATGATATGACATAAATCCAGTTGCATAGATAGAAGCAGATTATGGAAAGAATAAAAAGTGTTGTTAAAGGACAAATTCAGTGGGATTGAAAGATAGGAGTTTGTCATGAGATAAAAATGAAAGAAACATGAGATAAACATGAGATAAAACATGAGATAAAAACATGAGATAAAAATGAATGATTTTCCAGACAAAAAGTACAACAGCGATCTAGGAAAATAATAGATGTTGTCATGAACAGGAAGACTGTGGCCGAAGGTATCAAAGAGTGTGGGTGTTGGTAAGTGACTCTCAGATCAATAGATGACAACAGTGGTGCCAGATGGTGAAGGGTGAATCCCTGGCACCCAAAATAGGAGAGACTTCAGCACTGGATGAAAGAGTCCTTTAGAGGTGTCGCATGGATTCTAGAACTGACTGAGAAAATCCGTCAATAAGGGGTGACAGCAGTGGGAAGAGGACAGACTGCAGTCATAGGAAGGGCATTAGAAACAGAAGACAGGCAGCTGCAGCCGTCAGTGCAGGCCCGTGCTTTCTGAATTACAGGAGCAAAACCTATTTGTTATGGATCCCGTTAAAAAAGGTAATGACTCTTCAATTATCTAAGGATGTCTTCTGCCTGATTGTGATGGAGAATTATTCCTCAAGTACACTGGCACTGCCAAACTACCAGAATCCTTTAACATCATGTGGTCTTCCTGAGGGCAGCGCTGACTTAGATAATGACTGTTAGATGGCCAGGATGAACTGCTTATGTCTCAGAAGCTTTATCAAGAGAGCTCTTGCCTGGAATTCACGGTATATTTATTATCTTCGATGTCATTTTTTTTGTATTACCTATTTTAGAAGCTTCTTTAAAGGGATGAAAGAGGAAATAAAATGCATTTAAGTCCTGGATCTCCAAAAAGTACATCTGAGACTTTGTAAGAGAATTACCATTTTTAAAACTCTAAGGTGAGAAAGAGGAAAAAAGTTAATATTCAAGAGGGAATATTGCGTTTCTTTTGCCAGATAAAGACTCAACTAGTGGTAGAAATAATCTTAAGTTATTCATTAAACTTAGTATTCAGTTTTCATCCAAGAAACATTGACTAGGTTTTAGCTGCCAAGCACACTACAAAAGTTGAAGATAGAGTGATGAAGAAAAGAAAAACAAAAGAAAGCAAGCAAAGAAGAGAAATCAAAAACACCCCTTTTTAGAAAGTTTCAAATTAAAGCAGAAGACTGATCATTAACTAGGGGATTAAAGCAGAGTGTGGAGGGACTGTCAAGGGCTCCCTGACTTGGAGGATGTGACAATGGAAGATAGAAGGTCATCCCATCCAACGTGGACCCACCCCCAAATAGCCAGCATTTCATGGAGCTGACTGTTGACTTAATATGAGAACATAGAGGAGAGACCATATGACCATCAGCACAGCAAAATGACCTACTGGCCCTTTCCAGCATCTTTTGTTTTCTCCAAAAATATTACATGTGAAAATTGTCAGGAGTCTTTCCTTTCTTAGCCATATACTTCTCAAAATTCAGCCACATGCACATTCCTCTCTGCTAGACCATTATGAGTGAGGAGAAGTAGATCTCTAACTTGGCTGCATCTGGAATCATCTGGGGGAGCTTTTGAAATGCCCTCTGCCCAGGACACACCCCAGACCAATTAAAGCGGAACCTCTGGGGTGGTCTTCAGGCAGCAGAATTGTTTTTACAGCTCCCACGTGGCTCAGAGTATTCAACAAACCCAAACCTGGCCGTCACTCAAACCACGATTTCTGTGCTTCCAGCACGAGCTCTCTAAAGAGCGGAAATTGGTAATTCCTCCCAGACAATGTAGGTCAAATGTCATCATATTCTGAAAGCAGTGAAGCAAGATCAAAGCTAGGTCTGGGCAGGTGGTGGAGAATGCAACCGCAGTGGATTCCTTATAATGTGTTACTTGTTTGTTATGGGAATTTTTGTAAATTTGTAGTTTTGTAACAGTATTTAACATGAATGCAACCAGGTATGTGGTTTAATAATAATGCAAATAATTACATTATTTTTGAAATGAAAGCAGAGTTCACATGCTGCTGCAGATGCCACATGAACTCTAATGGAATATGTTTTAAATGATCATAGTCAAAAGAATATTACATAGTAATATGCCTTATCTGGGGAAAGAGTAAGACTAGATTATGCAATAGACAAGTCACCTTCCTTGAAACATAAATTTCTCTGTGTTAAACTCGCCATCCTTTTGACCTTTTAACTTTCATGTGTCAGTAGTATTGTGAAAATAGTATTTCTCCCAGCACATTTATGAGGGGCTTTAATTAAAGAAAATAAAAGTAATTATGATGCTGCTTTTGAGGAGACTTGAATGAGTACCACCATCCAGCGCAGGTCTCACCAGTGTCAGGAAATAAAACATACTCCTCATATTTCCTCGCACTATAATTTCATGGGCTTTTCTTTATAATTTTCAAGACGTCTTAGAATTCCCACCACTTTGTACATACACTTTATGTTCAATTTTTCCAGGCAAAGTTGTAAAATAACGGCATTCTTAAGCTTGTCTCCATTTAGGACTTTCACATCGAGAGTGTAAATATAGTGCTCTGAGTTTGTTTTTTAGCAAACAGAGTATGTGTCATAACTTATAATTGTTTCTTGGCTTGGCTTTGACATTAAAATAGGAGACATGGAACACTGAAAGCTCTTTTGCCTCTTATACCAGGCATGCAGTGTTCTCCAAAAGACGAAAGATTGGATTACATTTTGGTTATTAAAGTGAGGTTTATTATGCTGTTCGACAAAACTACGTTTAATAGCATTTTCATTATATTCAAATCATTTCCAGAGTTACACACTTAAAAAGTAAATGAAGTGTAGTTCTGTAGAGAATTACTCCTGTGTGAATTCAGGCAAAGTAAGAATAGTATATTATTCTTAATGGAAAATCCCAAATACATATTTGAGCTATAAATACATGTAAAGATGAATGATATGTTTTCCAAGGGTATTTTACTGTGAAGTTAAAGGTGATTATGACAAAAATTCATAACGAGGTTTTCAAATTTCTTATGAAAAATGGGGGGCGCACTGTTCTATTTCTCCAGTCTTATTACAGTCCATCCTTCCAGTGGTTCCATTTGCTGCATGCAACACGTCCCTTTTTACGTCTTGAAGTTCCTGTGCAAAGTGATGTTAGCTCTCCTGTTTCCCTTGGGAGATATGAGTCCTTTTGGCCGCCAAGAACCCCAGCAGCATTGATTTGTGCATTCTTTTTCTTTGCCACCTGCTCTTATTCGACGGGATTTGGTCAGATCCTCCCACACAACTATGCCCTTACAAGCCTGGTGATCATATAATGGGAAGAATGTAAGATAATGAGGGAAAAAAGTAATTTTGTTTTACCAGGTGCATAATATCAATTATGATACTTATTATCCAAATATGTAGATGATATGAAAGGAGCGTTAATTATGTGAAGATATATGAATGATCAAAACATAACCTAAAATAAACAAATGGCATATTTTTTCAACTCTTACAATTTGAAAATCATTTTTATTCACGAGGTAAAAGGACTCATGTCATCATACCATTTTACTCTGTTACTTTATCCCCATTGACAAAATGTGTGGGCCTATATTGTCAGGCAGTTCCTTCATGTTGAATTGTGGCAGCACATTTGGAAGTAAATTTAAATTTATAGAATTATTTAATCAGTTCATTTTTTTTTTTGTTATTGTTCTAGCTTCTTGCATCAATCATGTAAAAACCTGTATGGATTTATGATCTGAAATGAATTAAACCAGATCAAATAGAAGTGAGACCATTGGCCAGTAACTAAAAAAAAACAAGTGAAAATATAACCCATAACACTGTGCTTTACATCAGCAGTACCCTCCACCTACAGTTGTTTACAACTGTGAAGCTGCCAAGATTATTGAAAATTTGTTTTCAGAAGCTAATTCTCTTAAGAAAATTCATTGCATTATTTTATTTTGAAGAGACTCTATTATACAACTGAGCTTGAACTACATGGTAATAAGGACATATTTTTTCCAGGAAGAATATTTATAATAAAATAATACCTAAGTGACAGGATTCGTATTTCATAAACACCCTTGAAATTGTTATATTTAATGGTTTTCAGTCAAAAATTTAACAAACACGTCATTTGAAATAATTTCAGCTTGGTGCATTCTGTGACTCAGGCTCTGAGGTGGTGACTCTAGCCTAGCCCAAGGACCCAAGTTTTCAACCCAGGGCTGGAGGGAACAACCAAAGTGAACAACTAAAATATAAGTGATTCTTCATCCTGTCTTTTCCTCCCTGCCAGCCTGCCTGCCTGCCTTCATTTTTTGCCTGCTTCCTTCAAAATATTTTTTTCAGCTATATGTTATTTTTTAATTAACTTTTGAGCAAGTTTTTAAAAATGTAATCAGACATATATGAAAGGATTATATTTTTTATGGTATGAATTTTAAGCCATTGCGATTTAGGATTACTTTTGAAAAAAAGTATTTATCGTAATAAACTTTAGGGTTATTTTCAGTATTATTAATTACTCTGTTTATCCTTATAATTTTCTGTATAGTCATTTGGTTGTATATTATTTGAAGAAATATGAATCTCAAATTAACGATCATCTTGGGGTTCTGGTTCAAGATGAACTTGTCGTATGCTCCAGAGCTCACCAGTTTCCACAGATTCAGCACATCTGTAGTTACATATGGAAAATTTTCTCTTCAAACGAACCTGACAGCTAGCTGGGTGTCTCTTGCACATCATACAAAGGAGAAGGAAACCCGTGAAGGCAGGAAGAAGAGCTTGAGACATGCTCTAGCCATAAAACCCCTCCCATCTCACTCTGCACCCCCCAATCCCCGGCTTCACCCCCAAATGGCAAAGAACTCAAAATCCAGAGCAAAATGTTTGAACCCCCCCCATTGAACCCACATTTCATGGGGCTCTTTACTTATACTATTAGTGAACTAAGCCTGCATCTGAGAGATGAGTCCTCAAAACATCATCAAATGATGCTATATTACATTTTAGTGCACATATATTGCCGTAGCTAAAAGGAAAAGATTAAAGTATCTAAAAAATAATATATTCACAGACTTTGTGAATATTTTGAAAGTACACTATTCAAAATAGGCGACAACATATTTACACAAAGTAAACCATTAAGGTGGCTTAGCTTGCAGTAGAATGTACATTTGAGTTTAAAAGCATCTTTGTTCTCTTGGTGGTCCAGTTGTCTGAAGAAGCTCTGCATTGAGGTCATGAAATCAGTTCTGAATTTTACATCTCCATTGTCCCAGTGCCCAGTTGCCCTGTGGAAAAAGGATGGCATTCTTAAAAAGTACATCACCACTTCAAATCCCCCGGGACTTAGTGCGTCATCTGAAAAGTGCATTGCATAATTCCCTAGTGGCACGAAAAAGTTGATGCTCTTAAAAAAGTCCCTAGCACTCATGGGAGAAATGTATGTACTTGGAAAACTGAGTTGAATAATGTTACTTTATTGAGCTATGGCTTTTTAGGTTTAATAACTGCAGTAACTGGAAAATAGGGGTCAGTTTTTTTATGGTATCTCATCTAATGTTACAGCCATGTGTAGGGCTGTGGATCTGTGTCACAGTCATGCTGTGCCCTGTAGGAGACGGTCCAATTTAATTTTACTGGAGTCAGTTGAAGCTTCCCATAGAAAATTTGCAACCTGGAAAAAAATGAAAGACCAAACAATATACTTTTAAGTAAAAAAGTATACTTCTGAAACTCTAATTAGAAGCCAGGTGAATCTCAGTAATAGTATAAGTAAAAATTAAGCTAAAAAAATCTATTTTTTTCTTTTTTCTCTGTTGGCTCTCTACTGCCTACCTTCACCCCCAGTTTGATTTTAAGGCCTGTCTTCCCCAAGAAAGATTCCACAAACCAGAATTACTCATGTGTATTAATTGATAAAATTAGTTTTTTGTTGGTTTGTTTTTGCAGTATAACAGACTATGTGGACATTCATTCTTCACTACTACCTTGATGTTCAAATGAGCTGCTCTAATGAACTTGGCAAAAATTAGCTTAATCTCTCACTTCAGTCACGGTTATCAGTGGCCAGGACGTCTCCATGTTCCCCTAGGCTTAACTAAACTCTATAGACAGGTTTCTTCCTAACTAGAGGCCCTTAACCACCCTTCTAATTTTTATTTTAGAAAACCTGTGTTTGTCAATTCTTTCTCTGCCTCTTAGAGATGTAAATTTTCTAAAACCTAGAAATGGTTTTCTCAAGCACCTGGGAGATTTCCATCTGAAATATGAAAATCCAAGAAGACAGGGTCCCTTTCTCATAGCCTCTGCAGGAGGGCTGGAGCCTAACTTGCATAAATGATCATCGGCAAGTACAGATCACATTACTCCTAATCACATTACTCCATCTCCCACTCAAGTCCTCCAGTTCTTCTCCATTAGCTCATTCCAGCATTTAAAAATCCTTCCTGACTTCTGCTGAATTGAGTTCAATCTGTATCCTTTCTTGCAATAGTCTTGAATAAAGTGTTCCTTGACACATTTAAGTGCTCAGTGCAATTTTCTTTGTATCAGTACCAAAGTTTTTCTTGAATTACCATTTCTGTAATACACACTCATACATCATTTTGCTAGGCACAGCCTATTTTGATACATTTAAGAAAAAAAGCTTTGAACTAATAAGAACAGTGGTTTGTAAGGTGCATCTCTTGAAACAAAATAAATGGATTTAAAAATTAAATAAAGGAAAATAGAATCAAGGGAAGTTTTCTCAGTCTTATTTTTGAAAAAAAAAAAAAAAACAATATAAATAAGAAATCTTATTAAGCTATGGGTACTAAGTTGGTATTTTTACAGCCTAAAGGAAAGATTACAAATTGCTTGAGGATAGATTTTATTTGACCTGCTTAATGAGCTAAATCAAGATATTTCTCATAAGTTTTCTGGTTTCTAGAATATTAAACAAATTAGGTAATCTCCTACCTATAAATATTTATTACAGCAGACAGAAATCAACCAAGGAAATAGAATATCAGCCTTCATTTAAAAATACATTAAAAGATATACCTCAAATTAATTTTTATTTATTCTGCAAATTGCATTGCGTATGTAATATAATAATTTCTTCCAAAGAGTTAAAGTTCTGAAGAAATAGTTTGAGTTTCTGTTTCTTAGGAATTTTCACTTTACATTTCTTGGTTTTATAATTTGTCAACAAAACTGATAAAGTTTTAGACCACCTAAATTTAATACAGAGCTTTCACTGAGATGGTTTTCTGATTTTTGCACATTTTTCCCACATTAAAAAAAAAAACAAAAAACTTTCACCATTTTAGTTTAGTATATTATTAATGAAAGAACTTTTTGCTTTGTACATCTCTATTACTCTTTCATTGTTTTGAAATCAAAGTGACAGGCTAATTCTGGGTTTAATACCCTTTGCTAAATAAGTAACAAACAATAAAAAAGATTAATTATAACTGTGTTTTGCTTCATTTATGGAGAGACGATATAAACCCACATGCCTTTCAGCTGGCTTTTTTTTTTCTTTTGCAGAATATTGACTTCATGTCAAGTTTGCTCTCATCTCTAGTTGAGTAAATTTAGACACATCATTTAAGCCCAACTACAGTCTGTTACCTCACAATAAAAAGGTTGAAATACATACTTTCTATAAACTCCCTCAAGCTCTGAACTAGGATCATACATGTAATGTGAGCATCATCGCTCTGAGGAATTTTCATATACTGGATCAAGCAAGAGTTTTGAAGAAAGGTAGAAAGTCACCTCCTTTGCTTCTATTTTAGCATGGTATATAATGTTCATAGCAGATTATTTTATTATAAAATTTATAGGTTTGTATCCAATTAAAGATATTTCTGTTCCCTATTTCTAAGTGTTTATCATGAATAATATCTAGTTTTATTCAATTATTTTACATTAATTATATATTATCCTGTTAAAATAGCAAAAATGTGTATTTCCTAATATCAAATCATTCTTAAATATTTAAACTGTGATGCATCCTTTAATGGTCAGCTTTTTAAAACATAGCTTTCTGGCTCATGTTAGTTCATATACTACTTATAAGTTTACACTTATTTTCATTATTGACTTTCAAATGTGAGTTTTCTTTTCCCTCCTGTCTTTGGTATAACGAGTTAGGTAGAAGGTTCATAAGACAAGTTCACGTGTGTGTGTGTGTGTGTGTGTGCATACAATCATTGAATCATGTTTGTAAGGTGGCAGTTACATATTTTTTGATGGTCCAAATCACCTGTTTAATCTGTTGATAGAAATTAAGTGATTTACTGACTTATCCACTTTTGCCCCAGTGGTTGTAAATCTAGTTTTTATTCATTTCTGAGTCAATATGCATAAGTTAAATTATCATATTTCAAAAGTTGTCTATTGCACTAAACTTTTTACACTTAGAGTGTTATAAGACTATTCTCATCTAAAATACGTGGTGTTATTTTTTTCTTATATTTTTGTTTACTGCATTTGGTTCATGTTTATGCTCTTTCTCATTTAATACCTCATTGATTTCTCTTTCCTTCTTGAAAATAAGATTCTGACAGGAAACAGGTTTTCTTCCCTGTAGGTCTGCCCTGCATGTTTTCAGGGGCTGCTCGTGTCTGTGCACCTGTGCACTAGTCTCAGGGCCTTGTCTGCAGACCTCAGAAACCACAAGCAGGCAGAATCATCCTCCTGGCATTTCTCAATGGTCTCTGACATTTATTGGGGTAGGAGAATGAACTGGGGGAAAATGTGCAGATTATTGGGGAATTTTTAGATATTAATTGTGAATCTGAAAGAATATTAATTTCTGGGACTAAATCCAGATATAAGCCCTCGATTCATTAGTCACAATGGAGACCAACTAATGTGAGGAATGAATGAAGTTTTTACCCAATCCAGCTAACAGTGTTCCCAGTGGAACCTCAGTCCACCACATGATTTCCCCAATTCCTCAGTTCTTCAGAGCCTCTTCCTAGGGGAAAAATGCATATCTCAGGGGTATCAGAGGTCTTACCATTACCATAAGGATTAAAATGATTCCAGGCAGTCACTTTTTCCTCCCAGTGAAAACCCTGTCTTGTTCTTCCTTTCTCCTACCTGTTTGTGGCCAGTCTTTCTGACAACCACGCCATAGTCACTAGATGCAACTTACGAGTTTAATATTTCGTTAGCATGCTTCCGTGTTCTACAGAATTGTTTCAGTGTTGCCTTGTTCCATTATGAGTGGACTCATGTCTTTCCAATATGGCAGAACTTCTTAACAACATGCACATTTTATTTGTATTCCTAAAAACCACCTGTAAAATGTATATAAAGCCACACAGTGATAATGTATCTAGTGTGTGACATATTACATATAGCCATGATTTTCATACAGAATTTAATGACTTAATAAAAAATTATAAATTATCAATCTAAATGTATTTGTAGATCAGAAAATAGTCCATTATCAAATTGTAACTATTCAAGAATAAAACATGATTACTTCAATACAACATATTTTGAAAATTGCAATGTAGATATTGATACTAACCTAGATTTTAAAAAGTTGGTCTGTGAATCTTATCTAGAAAACATAGTTATTCTGGCATACGAGTATTAGAAATTATTTCTCACATTTTCTTGTAGCAGACTTGCAGCTTTATAGACTGCACGAGAACTGTTGTATAAAAGCTGTGCTACTCAAGTATGTGTAGTAGCAGAAACAAATATGTATTAGAAAGACTACAGGCAATGCTCCTTAGAGATTTTATTTTTTTAAATGATGCTTCCTAGAAATGTCTTGAAAACAAGAGTCTTCACCCATTAACCATGATCTGCTGTTTTAAGGAAGCACTAATAATAAAGGACAAATAGAGTGCTTTTCTTTTATAACTAAATATTAAGTTAGCTCAACTTCAATGTTGCTTGAGTTGCAACATGCATTATAGAACACAGAGCTAATTGCTTTAGTGTTTCAACCCTCTAAGCAGTGCAGATGTTATGCAAATGGTTTAGTGCTCATTTTCAGAAAGTAAAAAATTGTGGTAAATTTTGCAGGGGTATTTTCTTTTTTTGCATTAGTACTAAACTTTCCAAAACTGTTGCTAGCTGCTATGTTGGTGCTCAAATAAATGGAAATTTTAGTAGGGCAAAAACCTGTCAGAGGTGAAAATATCATGGATTTTTTCTAATCGTAAAATTCTATCATTTCATGAAGCAACAAAGAGCTAAAGAGAACCATTAGCATCGAGAAGGCTTCACAATTAGATGAAACATCGCCCCCCTGCAGACACGAATGTGTCAGGTGCATCTGGAATGAAGTATGAAATACATACTGGTTTATTTCTTCACATGAATTTTGTATTTAGTAAGCATTTAAAATTTTTAAATAATTTTAATTTTATGTTCTGTCAAAACAAAGGTCAATTTAGAAAAACAATTCTATTAATATAAATACTTACAAACCTGATTTTGAAAATTAGTTGACAACTGGTATGCAATCATGGATATCATCCATATAGCTTAGAAATGTGAGCCTTAACAATTATAAGAATTCCTACGATAGGAAGGCAGGTACTTCATGATTGTGAATCTGAAGTAAAGAGTATACATTGATTTTTCTACTGTTGCAAATACCGCAAGTTTAGAGACTTGAAACCACAGAAATATATTATTGTAAAGTTCAAAGTTCAGTGTTCTAATTCCAAAATGTCAGCATGACTGTGTTCCTTCTGAGGCTCTAGGAAAGACTCTTTCCTTGCCTCTTAGAGTTTTGAGAGGCCATCTGCATTCCTCAGCTCTGAGCCCATTGGTGCATTCGCTCACTCCCTTTCTGTCTCCTTTCTCTCTCTGCATATATCTTCATTTATTTATCTTTCCCTCCCATCTCCAGAACCTTGCTTAATAACATCTGCAAAGTCTCTCCGCCATGTGTAGTGATGTTAAACAATAGCCTTTAAAATACGTGCCCACCTGGGACTGTAGAAAAGGAATTGAAATAATGATCTTTGCAGTCTAATTAAAGGTCTCAAAATGAGGTCTTTGAGGATTAGGGTAAGCCCTAAATTAAATGATGGGCATCCTTCTATGTGATATAAAAGAATTAGACAAAGACACAGGGAGTGGGAGATGATGTGGATGGATTCTCCCTCAGAGCCTCCAGAAGGAATCACTGTCAGCACACGAAGACTTCCGGACATCTTGGCTGAGAATGGATGTCTGTTGTGTAAAGTCCCCAGGTTGAGGTACTTGTTGATGGTAGACCTAGGAAAACAATACATTCTGCAAGGTAACATAATTCAGACCTGGGAGTTCTAGGAGGTGGGCATCTTTGGAGGAGCATTAGTCTGTCCTTTGCAGGAACAGATATCCTACCAAATTTGAGAAATGACTCTCACACCTGACATTAGACTGTTTGGTTTCTGTCTCCTCACTGTAGCAAGATGCTTGAAACTTGTCGAGTATCTCTTTTTATGGGTGGTAATGATGTGACTTAGATCCAGACAGAAGTAGGTTAAAGTAAAAATGTGATGCCCCACGGAATAGCAGCTAAAAGGCTGACAGTGTAATAGTTTGGTGAGGTTGCAGAGAAAAACATGGAAACTTGATGAGCTGCCTCTAAAACTGAAAAATATTTGCCACCCTATTTGTATTGGTCCTTAATTGCAAGAATGGTAACATTCATAGAAAATAGTATATCAATTGAAATTCTCTGAACAAAACAAGCTCCCATACCATCTCCATGTTTTTCCCTGTGAATCGGATTGATGTAGACAGAGGTCACATTTAACTACTTCTTCTCTATTTTTCCAGAAGCTAATCATTACACCCAAAAAGTCCCAAATTTAATTTGGCAGTGAGTCATTGTTAATGCAACCAATGGACTCTATGGTGTTAGATGTTTTTCTTCACAATTTCTTCATTAATGGTCCTATAAGTAATCATAAGTTCCTTTCAGCATCTGCATAGATTTTTTCCAAACTAGACAAATATATTAATGTATTATTAGATAAAGCAGAATTGATTTGATGTACTACCAGTACAGAACTATAATCACTATTTCATGTGTTGAACTTGAATGACCTTTAATCAACAATAAAAAAATATAGACACCCTTTGGGAAAAATACTTAAACACCAATTTATCCAGTTTGCCAGCAGTCTACCTTGTGTTTCCAATTCAATTAAATATTTTCACAACTAACAATTAATTCTTTTTGTTGGGTTTCAGAAATAACTGAAGCTAGAAATTTCTATAATTATTCTTGCTCTGGATTTACTTCGTTAAGCTGTAAGGACATACATACAAGAAAGATAAAGTATGTTTTCTCACTGTTTGGTATTAGATAATGCAGGCAAATCAGACAGAAAAAACAGTATTGTATCAAATTTAGGCATAAATACCACAAATCAATAATCTGATCATTAAGCATTGAATACACATGGCTACAGTTTCTTGCTACCTTAAATTTAATTTTCAGGAGAGACATGAATGATACATTTTTTTAGAGACTTCATTTCTAGCTGCCTACTTCAGGAACATATGGGTATTCTGATTCATTCACGAAATGACAAAGGGCTCACTGCTTCTCCTAAACAGCATTACTTTTGGTCAAGCAGTAATATTGAATAACTGAGAGCACGGAGCAGCACTGAGGATGCCATACGCAGTGCTGCAAGCAGTACCATTGTTTGGAAGAGTGTATCTTGAGTTGTAGAGTAAGAATGTAGAATATTAGAGCACTTTTCAAAATGAGTGACATGAACAACTTCAGACATGTTATTTTATTTTTCTGTAATTTAGAACAAGTTTCATCAGAAATACAGAGCTCCTTAGCATAGCCCACCAATCAACACCTCATTGCCTTTTGTAAAAATCACATGAAACAAATGTGCACATTATTCGACCACTGTGAACACCTGCTGGCATTCTGACTTGTTCATAAAAATTGTGAACTTTAGTACCCATAGGTACAGTGCTACATGATAATTGCTGTTAAATATGCCATTGAATCAGCATTGTTATTCCAATACATGATGGTATAATTTTCCTTGATTGAAATAAAGTGTTTCTAATTACATACCAATTTCTTAAAAACACATCTAGATTTATGCATCTTTTAAGCTAATGAAGTAATCATCAAAAAAGATGTTTATCCATGCTTAAATAATATAATTATTAATATCAAAGTAGATCTGAATAACACACCTACTACATTTCTGAAACAAATAATAAGAAAAGTGAGTTTACAAAAAATATTTTATTTTACAGCTATAATTTTTTAAACAATTTCCTTTGAATACTACACATTTGGAAAAATGGAGACTAAAAGAGTCAGGGAAGTAAGAGCTTACATGAGGAAGAAGAAGGGGGCAAGTAGAGAGACTACAAAGATGGGAAGATGAAAGGATGGAGAGTGACTAACAAGAAAAGCAAGAAGATGATGACGTTATTATTCCCAAACCAATAGTGAGAGGAGACATCATTATGCCTCATGACCTGAACTTACACTTCATTATACAAATAAACTAGAACAGTCTGATCCATTGGAAAGAGTTCCTTCCTACTACTTTGCTTTTCAGTCTTAATTCCATTTCTCTAATTCAGTTTTGTCAGTGTTGCTGGAATGAGCACATCTGCATTACCTTTGGATTCTCAAGATCCCTTCCCTCTATCAACTGAATCAGGATCTCTGGGAGCAAGGGCCCAGCTTTCTGGGTTTCTTTTTCCCTTAATTCTTAGTAAATCTCCTAGGAAGTTCTCAAGTACATTACAAACCACTGCTCTGATCCAGACCATCACCATGTCTTCTGCAACCTCCTTATGTTTGTCAGTTTCTGTCTAATCTCCATACATGGCTAAATAGAAAACAGGATAATGTAATGCGTTTGTTTCCTCTCTCTTTCTCTTAACTAGATAGCCAAAGACATTCATGAAGACATGATACAACAATTAGGGTTTTTTCTTTATTTGTCATTCAACAAATTTTAAGAAAAAGACAGGCAAGTGAAAAGTGAATGAAGTAAAAAATTCTCCTACTGGTATGTTTTTATACATTCAGCATTCCTAAAGATACGAATCCTAGGACATATTTCTAATCCATACACCATTCCCCTCAACTCTATCTAAAGTACCAATAAAATTATTGTCCTTAAAACTAGATCTAGGATCAGGATACTAGCCAGATACTGGTCAAATTTCTAAGATTTCCCTGTTGCTTTCAAAATTAACTATAAATTACATGATACTTTTCAATCCTCAACTTTTCTGCCTTGACCAACATTTCCCAACTGTGTCTCTTCTAGAAATTCTCCCCACATGACTGCACTCTGGTGCCCAAAACCTCATTCTTTACAGATGTACAACCAAAATCTATAAAATTTCTATTCATTTTAAGTTCAATTTCATGATCTCCTTTATCCTCATAAAATGGAATCACTTCTGTCTCATCTTCATTTTTATCCCCTAATTTAGCCACGTTTTTCCTCCAATGCTCTGTCTGATCCTTTGCTCTCTCACAGTTCTTTTTGTACAAATTATGTTAACTTTGACCACAGATCAGATATCCTTGGTAAAACATTTTATATTCAGTTACATTTTAGAGAAAAATTGCCCCACCTGGAATTCTGTCATTCAGCCATTGCCGAATAGTTTGTAAATTCTTTAGTAATATAAATATTACTTTACTTTCTGTATTAATTTGCTAGGGCTATTGTAACATAAGAAACTGGCTTAAATAGCAGAATTAATTTTTCATATTCTGGAGTCTGAAGTCTAAGATCAGATGGTAAGCAGTGTTGGGTTTTGTGGGAACCAAAGGGAAGGACCTATTCGAGGCTCTCTCCTTGTCTTAGAGATAGACGTCTTCTTCCTGTGTCTTCACATTATCTTTCCTCTGTGCATGTCTATGTCGAAATGTCATCTTCTTATAAGAACGTCAGTCATGTTCAACTAGGACCCACGCTGTTGACTTCTTTGTAACTTAATTGTCTTTAAATACCCCAGTACTAAATAAGTTCACATTCTGAGGTACTGAGGAGTAATACTCAACTGACAAGTATTAGGGCAGATTATTCAGTTCACACACTTTACCTTAAATCATTCAAATGGGAGTATGTATAATAATGTGTAGGGAGTGCAATGTGGAGACTTAGACAATTTTCTGGTAGTTTGAGGGTAGAAAGCCCTCATTGGTTCATTCGAGATCATCATATTTGGCTTGCAAGGTCTAAATCAGTTGAAAACATCATTTAGGTGTTGTTTCTGTTGTTTACAATCATGTACCTCTCTTCAGTTTTCTCCATTGGCATGGTTTAGAGCCACAGGAAATGCATAGAATAACATCAAGTTTACACATTGGTTGTTAAATAAAATGCCTTCTTAAGAGCCACAGCAGACCTTTAGAAAATTATTGCTGAGCTGTTGCACCGCAGGCACTGAGAAAAATTCAATCAATTTCTGCTGTATTCAGTTGCAAAAAACTAAAATATCATTCCTGAATAGACTTGCTTGAAAAGAATCCCATCATATTTAATAGTGTTATTGTTTGGCATTATTTCCTACAGAGAATTGGTTTGGATAGAAGTAATCTGAAATAAATTGTGAAGATTTTTCACTGATATTCCTTGTCATCAGTTATTAAATGACCAGCACTGTGCCATGCTGTTTATGAAGCACTAATGATATTTAAAACTAATTCTTTAAAACACACACTCTCTCTGGATGGAAGACAAAACAGCACGGCATACTTTAACTACTCAGAGTGAAGAATCACTTTAACAGATTTATGTAGATCATCTCTAACAAATGTAAAATGAACATAAAACATCAGTTTAGTTTTGTCATAGAGAAATAAGACAAATGTTCTGTCTTATTGTAAATTTTCTTTTTATCTTCTGTATTACATATTATAAAAAATTCTATCATAAGAAACATTAAAATCATAAAGAATAGTTGATTCAAAAATAGACAGAATCATGGAATTTTATATTTAGGTATAACTCAAAGATCATGTAGTTCAAGCAACCTTTATTTTACTTTCTCAAATGAGGATGCTGAAGATTATAGAGGTTGACTCTCAGTAACAGGGTAAGAGCTATGAAATACAGAAAAGTGAATTTCATGTAAGTCATCCTTCTTAAAAGTTTATCATCTATGCAGAAGGATGTATCTTATAAATTAAATAAGGCAAATATGATCACAAAAATGAATAAGTATCATAACAAAGCATTTTAATAATGTATGTTTAATTTATAAGAACGTGAATGGCAGATGTGTGTAAAATTCATACTGAACAAACTTAAGTCTTATTTTTGTACTAATTTCTTAATTTGGGAGATTAAAACATTGGGGTTAGTATGCTGTCTTTGTTACTAGAGAAGTAAATGGGAAAATGCCAGAGATTTTATTGTATAATCCAGCCTCACATTTTAAATATATAAAATTACATGACTTGTCAAAGATCAAAAATTATTGAATTGAAAACTCTCAGGATTGGAAGAAACCACTGAGGTCATTCAGTTGCTACCGAGCTTCTCAGTGGCTGACCTAAGAATGCACCATTGGGCTCCTAGCTGATCACTCTTTACACCTGGCATAGATATGGGTCATAAATAGTTGTTTGAATTTTTAGAGAGTCATATTTACTTCATCCAAAATTCCTTTCATATTTATTTCAGAATTCATTTAGGAACATTTGAAATAGACTATTTTTATCCAAACCTCACTCTCAACTCTTCCAGAGGAGATAACACTTGTGAAATTGACCCAAAACTCAATGTCTGCTAGAGCCAATCTCTAAATTCAGGTAAGAGTCCAGGCCAGAGGCTCTTGGGTGAGCTATAGTCAGCTCAGCTGTCCCATGCTGGGATTGTGTCTCTCATTGTAATACATTATCTTTTTCATAGACTTCTCATGTGTACTCAATATAAAAGAAAGTCTTATATAAAATGTAAAATCCTGAAGAAAGTAGGTGATCCTAACATACCAGGAAAAACTCATTTGATAGAACAAAGCTGGGTAAGCAAACATATTGGGAGTACTATGCCTAAAACCCATGCACAAGTTTTATGACAGTGTTTGTTGTTGCTTCTCTGTTTTCTTGCTTGGATACTTGAGCACTATGTTATATTTTTTAAGTACTAGATAAACATGTTACAGAAACTTGAAACTCCACTGTCAGCGTAGCTGCCATTAGGCATCCTGTTGATAAAGCAGAAGGTATTGGAGAACCATGGAAGAGCTGAGGAAAAAGAGGGGAGGATAGAACAGAAAGGTGATTTGAAGGACTGAATTTCAAAGCACGTTTGAGATGGATTAAGAGATTTTAGCACACTTTAGGACTATAATTTGAATATGATAAAGTTTATGTAGGTGACACAAGGCTTTCTTGGTTTCAGAAGATGGCTGCTGCAAAGATTCTAATTTGATAAAACAGGGCTCTACATGAATGATTTTTTTCTTATTGTATTAGGAGATGTAAAAAAAAGTATATTTTCAGAATTGAAAATATGAAGCTAGCCTCATCCTGCTCTGGGTTGGACATTGTGAAGAAGATAAGGTCTTCATTGGGATCTCACTCAACAACTTCAGGATGGCTGAAACAGTGTTGAAGAATGTGTACCTGTTTTACTGCATCCAAATTTGAAGCCAAGAGAAAGGAAGTTACTTAACATTGAAGATATTCATAACACAAGAAGGAAAATGTTAACAAGAACACTCTGCTGGTAGACAGTGCTTTAAAAGTAGTTTCACAGAAGAGTTATTGAAGTGAACTTTTTGCCTCTGAATACACGGTTATTGCAACTTTTTGAACCAGATTATCATCACAACATTCACAGTGTATTCTAGGCACTATCTTGTTCAGGGTGCTAATGGAGAAGATACTGATTCAGTGAAAGATTTACAGAAAGAGTTTTGACATCGAAGAGATACTCAAGTTTGAAAGAAAGCTATCGCAACACAAAACAGACTGGAAAACTGCTTTTGCCATTTTCTCACTGCTTTCTCAAGGTGTTGCAGAATCCTCTGACACCCCACTCACGTGGTACTAAATACATCTTGGGTCTTCTGGGAAGACCAGAGTTTTAGTGAATGTTGAAAATGCTTCAAAATTGTTAGCATCAAATAATGAACATATGCCTAATGAATGTATTCTGATCATCATCATTGATCAAAGGAAGAGGAAGATGAGTAGCTGTGAATACTGGAGGCAAAAATTACTTGAAATTTTAGATTATGCAAAAAAAAGATCTTGCTTTTGAACATAGCATGGCAAGAGAAGAAACATCACAGTTAAAAAGAAAATAGCAGTAAAACGTTCAGATTCTTGGTGTTATCAGGAGTCTAAGAATGTGGGTCTCTCAGATTCGGATTGATGAAGCTCTAGCTTTCCTGTTGTCCTGGCTCCCTGATGACACTCACCTGTCACTGCCACCGGCGCAGTGACTATTTCCTCCTTCTCTCTCCTCTGGTTACCAGATCTCATTGTTAAGTAACAACTATGCTTGGTGTTACTGGATTTCTTCTGTACCTTAACACAGTTCAAGATTGTTGTCCCATTGTCTTTTTTTTTTTAAAGGAAAGGTGAAGGCTGGAATGAAGGCGAGTAGGCAGGCAGGCAGGCAGGCAGGAATATTTCTTTTTATTTAGTTGTTACCACTCGTTCTCGGATGTGGGATTCAAACCCAGGGGTATGTGACCTCTGCTCCTCCAGAGGCAAATGACCCAACCACTACTCTACCAGATGCTCCATTCTGGTGTAATTTTAATATAACATGGGTGCTCTTTGTGTCTTCAATGATAGTTACAGTAGTTACATCATGGATATGTTGCAGTTTAGAGAAAATGGATTTTGTTTGAAAATGCGTACAGTGTCTTGCTATAAAAAAAAATACACATCAATGTTCATTGATTGGTAAGTAATTTGTGTAATCTGTGATTTACAATTCCTCTGTGGACTTCTACATAGTGTTTTACAGTAGTTTTAAGACATGTGAAATGTATTCTTCTTTTATAATTGAAAATGTATCATTGCTTTTCTTAAGTGAATAGCATATAGATAACCACACTATCTGAAAATTTATTGTTCAATCAATTTTCAGGAACTGATTGATTCTTATAAATGAGAACTACTTGGATTATTTTATCAGGCGGTGAATAATATATTTGTAAAAGAATGAGTACTCATTGATCTTTATATGTTTCATAAGAGCATTATTGAATTTGCTTTGTTCTTAGAAATAAAATCCAATAGGGATAGAAATTCTAATCCTTCTTACTCAGTTTCTCTATCTCAGCCAAAAACTAAAAGTAAAATTGCTCGTTAGCATCCTTAGATAAAATTGAGGGATCAATTGTATTTATATATTATCAAATCAGAGCAGAGTTTGTTTTTATCTGATTTGTATTGTATGCTATTTTCTCTTTTAATTACAAAACTAGCAAGGGCAAATTTATTTATCTTCTTTGAAAGAAGAGTTGTTATTGTTAATCTGGCAAGGTTTAATGTCTACTTTCATGTCTAACAGAAATAAAGAGAGAATTGTTTTAAAAATATAATGGATTATCAAGATTAGTATTATCAACTACTATCATACGCTGACACAGCTTTCATTTAAATGCACAGAATAAATGACGATCTCTTCTGTAACTGAGATTCAGCTGGGCTTTTATTTGATCATCTTGTTGCCTATAATAAACTAGGGTTTATTCAAATAGAGTCAGCTAGCTCTTCTCTTTTTAAAGCTGAATTAGGCAGCATTTTAACAGTGGATGAAGTCGTGAAGATTGCAATTCCTCCATCACAGGGAGGGGAAATGATGCCAACTGAGGACACAGATGAAGAGTTAGATGACCTTGAATGATTAGAAATATTCCTTCCCTTTCCTTGAAATAGAAATTAGTATTTGCTTTATAAAAATATTCACGGTTAAAATTGATTCACACTTCATATAAATGTTTATCTGAAAGGATGTGATTTTTATAATTATTTTATTGAGGAAATAGTGAAGATGTATAATCATCATACCAAGTAAGAATACAAGTGAGGTTTTATTGGAGACGGATATTGAAAAATTATGCTAATCTGCAATCCCTGTTTCTTTTTTTAAACATTTAAAACTTTCTTCAATTATCAGAAGAGGATATTCAAGAAAACAAGTCCATGTAATGACGGATAGAGTTTACAAATCTTTGTCAGTCTTTCCACAATCTGTTTTTCAGTAATAATGCAGGGTCCACGTCAGTTGTTACATAAAATATGTATGTTTTTAATGTATGTATGTTGCCAAAGATTACCCTGAATGAAGGTTCTGGTTCTTGTCTCTGTCTCAGTCTCAATATGGAGACAGTGTTTGTGTGTAGAATGCAAAGCAAAGCAACATCAAAGAATGCATGTGAATCACCCTTCTAATAGATTGCTCCCCTGAGCCCATCTTATACAAAAAGTCTTGAACAAATATTCAAGGAAGTCAGCCTTCTTAAAGACTCAGAAATAAAATAAATAACCATAGATCATGGCAATAAAAGTCGTTGATAAAAGGGGACAGGGAAAGAGAAAAAAGTTATTTCAAATAAATAACATGTTTTATAAAAAGACATAAAGAAGATATCTGATGTAATTATCGCAAATTACTAAAACTGGCTCAGGAAGAAATAAAAATGTAAATAGTCCTACATCTCATTGAGTTAACTGACTTTGTTAATAAAATTCTCCCACAATATAAATCCAGGGTTAAATGACTTCACTATTAAGTCTAGCAAACATCTAAAAAATATAGATTACACTAGCTTTCTCCCCCTGCATGCAGGACTTGAACCCAAGAGTATGTGGCTTGCTCCTTTCGAGGCAATTTATCTAGCTGCTGCTCTACTAGGGCGTGCCATTATAAAAACTCTCACTAGCAAACGAGACTAAAGGAAGTTCTTCTGTTGAAGAACATGTAGAAAAAAACCTACATCAACTATCACACTTTGTAGTGAAGGACTAAATGCTTTCCTGCTAGTATCTGAATAAGATAAAGTTACCTTTTCTCCCCATTAGAGAACTTAGCAACTGACAAAAAAAGAAGCATCAGTTAAAAGCATACAGAATAAAAATATAACTAAAACTGACCTCATTCACAACAAACATGACTATACATAGAAAATCATGTGTGTTACATTACAAAATGCAAGGTAAATATAATTTTATTTCTGTAGTCAGCAATAAAAATATTAAAAAATAAAATAAATTATTTTTGCAATAATATTAAAAATCCAAAGTGTTAAAGGATCGATAGCTTTATACTGAGAATTTCAAAACAACACTAAAACTAAAAATGATTAAATATATCAAAAGATATATTCTTTAAATGTAATAATGTTATATTCTTATGATATGAGAGCTCTACAAATTGATCCCTAGATTCAATACTACAATTCATTAAAAATTCCAGAAGAATTTTTCTCTAGAGATCTACAAAATTATTTTTAAATCAAATCACTAAGACAGAACTATCCTGAGAAAAGCAATGTTGTCTGCATACTGTCCAAATCCATGATTTTATAAACTTATAGTAATTTAAAATGATATGTTTGAAAGAAAATCCTGGACAAAATAATTCACACATCAAATTCAGAAGTATGCAAGAAAGACTGTGCACCATTAACAGTTTTGTTTCTAGGTTTATCACAGGATAGGGTCTAATTTTGAAGGAACAGCCATATAGCTTATGGAAGATAATATAGAGAAAAAATAGACCCAGAATATATGCAAAAATGATTTTTTTAAATAGGGCTTCAATATGGGTAACCAAATCTCCTTAAAAATGCTGGGAAATGTGGCTATCCAAAAATAAATAAACAAAAACCTATAGAAAAATAACAAAAAAAAACTTTAATCCCTATGTCACATCTTAAACAAGGAAATCATTTTTGAGGTACACTTTAAGCTTGAATATAAAAGGTAAAATTATTTTCTATACTCAACATGGTGTGTAGTCAATCATATGGCATAGAAAAGATTTTAGAGAGTATCCAGAACGTGTAAATCATACAAAAAAATGTTGAAGAATTTTGCATTGTGACATCATATAAATTAAAAACTTTAACTTATTCAAAAAACATTTACTTTTTCAAAAAAGCCCAAAAACCATAAAAAAAAAAAGGTCAAGTCAAGGAAACAAGGAAAAAACATTTTTAATTTGTAGAGTCTGTATCCAGAATTGATATGTCTTTTCTTACAACCCAATGATAAAATGATACTCAACTCAATCAAACCTGGCAAAATATTTAGTCATTTATTAAAAAAAAAAGAGAGAGATGCCAATTGTCAGCACACAAGTGGAACATGTCCAGTAGCTTTAGTCATCACAGAAATGTGTGACTCTATTCTGAAAATGACATCATATTGAAAATGAATGAAAAATATTTAAAAAGAAATGTAAATTATAATGATGACCTACCAGTCTTCCTCTTAGAATGGCAAAAATGAAAAATCTCAACAGGTACCAAATGTTGAAAGGAAAAGGGAGCTGCTGCACTGCACACACTGCTTGTGGCAGAGTCACATGGTGCCCGTGCTTTACAGTTTCCTTCAACACTTGCTACATATCTACCTGGCCTTCCCTATTCTGCGCCTAAGTATGTGTTTATGTGAAATGAAGGCACATCCATAAAATCCTTTGTTTCTAAGAATGTTCATGGCGATTTTATTCATAATTGGTCAAAACCACAAATCTTAGGTGCATGGTTACAATGGAATACTAATTATCAACAAAAATGATTAACCCAAAATACTTAAAAATATGTACTGAATGAAAGCTGTACCTATGTAAAAAATAGTATTTTTTCCTATTTATATGAAATTTTTAGGGTAGGGAACAGACCACTATAGAAATCAGATTGGTAGTTACTTCAATATGTTTATCTATATATGGAGGAAGCATAGATTGATGGGAAAAGGCACAAGACCACTTTCTGAGGAATTCTATGACTTGATATATGCATTCATCAAAACTGACTAAGTGGCATGCTTTAGGATTTAAGCATTACACTGTGTAAACTGTGCCTCAACATGAAAAAATGGGAATGAATATAGAGCAGAATCAGCTCATAAAGATGTAAGGAAAATGAAAACATTGAAAATCACATTAAATAAGAAAAAAATTCAACTGAACCCCCAACTGGAGACATGATGAAGAAATCTGAGAAAATTTAAAAACTGACAAACATTATTCAGATATGTATTGAAAAAACATTTCCTTATAAAAACCCATGCATTTACTCACTTCTTTCAATTGATAGGCCACCTTGCCACATGAAAAATAGACCATCACGACCTACCTCGCATTCCTTAGTTTCAAGATTGCCTGTTCCAGTAGGTACATTCAGTATGACTCTTGCACAGACTTCTTTATTTCCGATTTTTCGAACTTTCTCTTTCAAAGCACCTGATATAAGAACCAGGCAAATTATTGCTGCGATGGTCTGTATTTCTGCCTCCAGCCACCACTTTTTTTCTACACTTAAGAGTGCCATCAGGGATTTTCTTCTAATTAGGATTTCCCTTCACTCCGAGCCGGCACCTGAGCCCTCTGGTGGTGGCTACTGAAATGACTATATGAGGAGGATCATTAACAGTGACTACTTGATAGAGCAGTGTAGTGAGCTGTCCCATCTTGCTCCTGCTGATCCAGATTTTCCTTTTCCATGTTGATGGATTGCTGCCGGTCTACCCACCAAATTAACCTGTTGGAGTTAAGATGCTGCCTTCAGGAGAGACAACTACAGATGCACTGTCACTTGATAACCCTTGGTCAAATGGTGACTTTCTACCAGACCATACAGCATGTCATGTGTGGTTTTTGGAAGGATGTATATTTCTCAGACATCAATGGCATCACCTTACTCCAGGAACTTCAGAGTCTGCATTGGGATTTTCTTACTATAGATCAAAAATAAATTCCATATATAGGATTTCTGTTTTCTATTTTTGAGGAATCTCTATATTGCTTTTCATAAAGGTTGTGCCAATTTAGTCTCCCATCAGCACTGTATAAGTGTTCCCTTTTCTCTATCTTTACCAGCACTTGTTTCCAGTCTTTTGGACAATAGCCTTTCTCACAGGTGTAAGGTCATACCTCATGTTGTTTTATTTGCATTTCCCTAATATAAGAAAAGTAGAACATCTTTTCATGTGCCTGTTGGCCACCTGTATGTCTTCTCTGCGCCTATTCATATCTCCTGCCTATTTTCTAATGGGATTGCTTGATTTTTTGTTGATTTTTATGAGCTTTGCATATTTTGAATATTAATTACTTGTCTATGTTTGATGTACATTTATCTTCTCCCATTCATAAAATGTCATTTTATTTTGATGCGAGTTTCTCGTATTGTAAAGAAGTGTTTTAGTTTGATGTAGTCCCATTTGTTTACTTTGGCTTTTGTTTGCCTTGACATTGGAGTCGAGTCGCTAAAGGCATCACTTAGGCAATGTCAAGGAGTGCATTGCCTTTGTTTTCCTCTATGTACTTTATGGCTTTAGGTTTCATATTCCATAGGATCCTGTTAATCCATTTCTAGACTTTTACAAAAAATAAACTCGCACAAAATATGAATTTTCAAATATACGTAGGCAACCCCGTATTTATTTCAGCATTATTTACAATAGTCAAGAGTCAGAAATGACCTAAGTGCCCATTGACAGATACGTGAATAAAGAAAATGTGATATAGACACATAATATTACTCAGTTATCTAAAAAGATGAAATCACACCTTTAGAATAAATAGACCTAAAGGGAATTATGCTTAGTAAGATAAATTAGAAGAGAAACACAAACATAGGATTACACTCATGTGGAGTATAGAGATATCAAATCAACAAATGAACCAAGTAAAACAAAAACAAAAAACCTTTAGTCTATAGATTCAAATGAGTGTTTACCAGAGGTGAGGGGAAGTGGACAAATCAGGTAGAAGAGGTCAGTTCCATGGCGATGGATAGAACTGGACTGTTGGTAGTAAACTCAATGCATTATATACAGATGTTGTGGTAAAATAATGCATACCTTGGACTTATATAATGTTCTGATGCTGCCTTTTGAACCTAAAAACCTTACATCCAAAAATTCAAGGCCCCAAAACTTAGCATTTGGTTTCCTTTCCATGTTAAAAATTGCGAGATGTATTCCTCGACCACTGGGACACTAAACACCCCACTAAAGTGACGGTGTTATAGTAATTAGGATAGATAATATTAAGAATGTATT